>JAQBSW010005014.1:0-61898 GCA_029291075.1 Eudiplozoon nipponicum | reverse complement strand
AGGCGATTTACCTCGAAATCTCCACGCTGCGGCTCCAAAAACTTACACTGCTCTATTTTGCCTCACGTGCTATGACCGTCCACTAGAGCTAACAATTTGTGTAGCAATTCCTAGTGGTAACCTGGCATCATATCATTGTTGAAGCAACCAACAAGCATATTTAAGCCCAGCACTTATGGTTCATCATATTTTTGCTTAACTTGGATTCGAACTCTGTCATGCATTTCTTATCTAGCCTCGCAGAGAGGAATATTTTTTTTCTTTTTTTTCAGAGAGGAAAGTGTTGTAACGACACAAATCAATCGCCGACATATTGCGTAAATTAAATTCAAATTTATTTACGTTGCACCAATGAGAAAAAAGTAAATTTCCGTTTAACCACGTTTAACCAATAGTATGCAAGTACACATATTGCATGCTATTTAAGCACGGTAATTTACCATGCAAGTCAGTTGTGGCATTTGCATTCTACATGCATCACGCGTATGCGTTCTGTCGGCTGTCAATACCTACGCTGGTGATTTGATAGTTTCACCAACAACTAACTACATCCGTGACTCATCTTGTTGCGGGATACCGGAGAGACGAGCCAATTGAGTGCAGGACCTGCAGGACACCATCCACAACGCGATCACAGCTCAACCAGAGTCCACCCAAGGCTCTAGGACATCTTCAACTCTGAAGACTTCAAGCGAACGCATTACCCGGCCCTCTTAAGGGCCCCCATATCAGTAACTAATCTCTATTCAGAGCACCTTAACCGAGTTTGTAACGTCGTACGGCATTTACTTGAAGCCGAGGCGTTTACAGAAACAAAAAAAGTTAAATCAGTAACTATCGAAAACTGTAAAGTTGAACTGTGTTGTACATATACTTTATTTTATGCTAAATGTAGAAGTGTTAAGAATAAAACTTTTTTGCTGTGTGAATTTATAATAAGTAACAATTTTGACTTTATAATTTTATCTGAAACCTGGCTGAACTAGGACATTGAAAACTATGAATTTGACATTCCTCATTATTCTCTATTTAGGAAAGACATATCCCTGGATAAAAGAGGTGTAGGTGTACTTATTTATAGCAAATCGATATTAAATGCGACAGTGTTACAAACTAGCGAATATGATACTGCCATTGATTTTTAACTATACAAATTGATAACCTGATTCTAACCGAGGTTTTCAGACCGCCGTATGTCAACTTACATGATGATCAAATGTTTACCAATTCTTTTCAATCTATTTTGGACTGCCATCGTTATATTGTTGTGGTAGGAGATTTTAATAAACTGCATGACTGTGAAATAATCAATCTTTTTTCTAATCTTGATCTCAAGCAGATTATAAAGGAACCAACTAGAGGTTCGGAATGCTTACATCATGTATATTTAGAAGTTGATTCGTTGAACTCACACAGTTATGATGTAGTAAATTACTTCAAAGAATTGGATCATAAACAAATTATTTTACAATGGAACCTTTCGAGTAGCAAAGCACAGAAACCTAATTTTGAAAGTGCACACGGGCAATGTTCCAGAATCAACTGGAATCTTTTTAGAGAATTAAGCTTATCTATTGGTTATGAATGTTTTTTTATCATGAACAATGACGAATTTCTTTCTTTCGTTTCATTGTTATTATCTGATATATTTATGGCATCTACATTTACGGATGTTATACCAAAACGAATCAATAGGAAGTTATGTAAGCTAAGAATCAAACGAGATAATATAATGAAATGTAGTCTTATCAATAGTATTTAAAAAACGATGTTAGATTTGATCGATAAAGAAATTAATTCAATACTGCTGATAATCCGTCAAAGATCAGAGAGAGTTATTTTGGCCAAACTGAAGAGTAATCCTATACTAGGATACAAACTCCTCACAGACTACAGTAAATATAAGGAAAAATTAAAACTTATATTACTTGTGGGTAAAACTGATTATGAATTTCTCTGTGAATTGGATGAATTATTTGGCAACTTGTTATGTAATCCACAGAACGAAAGCAATTTCATTGATCTACCTGATCCTTCGGGAAACCAGGATCTAGGACTTGTTATTGACAGTGATGCATTGATAGAATTAATGTTAAAAATAAAATCTAAAAAACAAAAAGATCACCTTGGTATATCGATTGATAACCTACTTCAATTACCTTTAAATTTTATGAATGCGCTCTGCAATTTTATAAATAGAATTTTGAAGAATGGAAATTTACCAATCGATATACTAACAATAGTAGCTAAAGCTTTGCCAAAAGTAAGTAAGCCAACGTGTGCCAGTGATTATAGATTAATCTCTATTATCCCTTCGTTTTTGAAGATAACAGAACGATTGATACTAGATCATTTAGAACGTATGTTGCCGGCTGATTTTGATATGTGCCAACACGGCTTTACGAAAGACAGGTCGACAATTACTAATATTCTCTCTATGTGGAAACATTTAATTACATTAGATGAGAAAAAGTTAGATGCATTAATTTTATTTATAGATATTTCAAAAGCTTTTGACTCTATATCTTTTGATGCTATTTTGAATGCGATTAATTTATTGAATATTGATCTGAATATTTTTAGATTACTTAGATACTATTTATATAATCAAAGAATGAGTATTCAAGTAAACGATTTGTTATCTAAATCGAAAAGGGTAACAAGTCGAGATCCACAGGGATCAAGTTTGGGGCCAATTTTATTTAAAATTGTATTTGTACATTTGGAAACTAAGATCCCTGACGGTCGAGTTTGCAAATTCGCCGATGATTTAAAAATAATCTTTCCAATTGATCTAAAAAATGTCGAATTCTCCAAAATTAATGTGACACTAGTGTAACACGCGGCTCCGTGTTACAAACCAACGATGTTCGATACAGTGCTCTTTAAGGTCAAATAATCTAAATCTGTTCTTATACAATATTTCTCTTAACTGTGATTTTAGGAACAATCTCTTTTAGTTTCAAGCAGTTTTAATCGATATTTCTTGAACTGCAATTTTATTTGTAATTAATAGGGTTTTTATTAAATAAACAGAACCGCGCGCGATCCGCGAGGATCACGCGCTGGACTATTGTGTCACTGTGGATTTATTTCGCTTAGTTGGATTATTCGTAATTCATCTGGAGGATTTGCTGTCTACAGAATAATGGATTAATATATTGACATGAATTAAAACCATAGCAAGCAGTGAACTAAATATTTGTGAGTTTTTTTGTCATTGAAGTCTTTAAGCGGTTTACATATTCTTTTTTAGTGATAACTTTTAACATTGTTTCCATTCATGTCATCATGTATTTTCAATCGAGTTTTCGTCATTGAAGTCTTTATGTGGCTTACCCCTTTCTTTTTTAATGATAACTTTTAACGATGACCTTTTCCATATCATCATATGTTTTAAATCGATGGTTTAAATACAGTTCTATTCAGACATTTATAAGCGAATAACTGATTGTGCATAAAACATTTCTCTTTGTAAACATAAATCATTTTAACTTTTGTCGTCTAGATGACGGACAATTTAGTTTAACTGTGAATGGTGTTTAAGACCTATTCTTGCATTAAAATCTGTTTTATTGTCGACCTACACATGGTCAGTGTGGACTAACTGTGAATTATATTTCTATTTGCAACATTATATCTAATATATGTATGAAACTAAGTTTAGGTTTTCTCATATCAACCATCCGAAAAGGATCAGAGACTGATTAGGTGCACGGGTAGTAATAATAGCCACCATTGATATGTAGGACGGGTATAGAATCATGAACTAGATAGCAACCCCGCAAAAATACCCCTACACTAGATTTGTATGATTTAAGTAGATACTTGTTAACACTAGGGCTGAGAATAAACAGTAAAAAGACGAGAGCTTTAAAAATAGGTAACAGAACAGAATTTAATTATGTTTATTTTCATGATGCTGAGATTAATTATGTTTTTCAGATTAAACTTATACAAGAAATTAAGGATTTAGGCATAACTATTCATTGTACGGCTTCTGCTGAGAGACATATTGAAGGGATAGTAGGCAGTGCCAAGAACAGATGGGCACTAATAAATATAAATATATTATCGAATGAAATAAAATTTAAAATGTTTATAATATGGATTAGACCGATACTAGAATATGCTGGCGCTACTTGGAATCCTTTAACAAAGGGTTTGTCTAATAAGATAGAAGCTGTACAAAGAAAGGTTGTGAAACAAATTAGTCCTATCTCCTGCACTATATACGCCACTAGATTACAGTTTGTATCACTGCATCCTTTATGGTTTCGGAGGATGTGCTATTGCATAGAAGCTTTCCATTTGAACCAGTGGACTGGTGCCTATATGAATCCAATAAGAAAGAGTCATAAAATTGGAACTAGATCTGGTCATTTTGCAATATCTCTACCATTGGTGAGGAATGTTGCGAGCAAACTATTCTCTTTTTCAAAAATTTACAAAATTTACAATCAATTGCCAAAGGGGCTTAGAGAAACGCCTCCAACGCAAATATCTTTTAAATTTTTATCTACCGAACTAGAAAAAGTGTTCAATCCTGCTGATATTTTTAATTTTGAATATGATAATACTTTCTCATGGTTAAATAAAATACAGGATTAATTGTTTTTCAACAGCATAATTTCTCGAGATTCTATCTTCAAATTTTGTATTATTAAAACTGAAATGTTATGCATTATATCATCTTGTTAATCAACAATGCATACAATTAATTATTAGTCATGGTTGCCTTCTTGTTCTTGCAAAATGTTACACTCGAATTATACCTTAAATTTTCCTATTTTTGATGAAGAATCTATCACTCTTTACAGCCGAACTTTCTGATGCTGATAAATTGTACAGTACAACTAATTGCACATATTTATGTGATGTGATATCTTTTTATATTGTACATTTTCTAATTTTATTATTTGATGGAACATGTGTGGTTTGAATCCAAATAAAGATATTCTTTTCTATTCTATTCTATTCTATTCTAAAAAGAATTTATTCCTTTATTTTCCAGAATTTATTTTTTGAAACGAATTGTGTAAACACTCCATTTACAAGTAAATGCCCTACGACGTTGCAAACTCGGTTAAAGTGCTGTTAGGGGGCCCTTCACAGGGCCTGTCATGCGTTCTCCGGAAAATGCCGAAAAGGTCCGTAAGTGTGAAGATGTCCAGAGGTATTCCTAGACTCTTGGGTTAACTTGGGCTGTGATTCCTTCTGTTGTTGCGTTGTAATCTCGATGGGGAAACTTCGTTGAAGTTCTGCAATAATTGGCTCGTATCTCTAATTTTTCAGCAACAAGATTGGCGTTACTGATGTTGCCAATGTTGGTAAAACCAGTCCAATAAGCAGTGTAGGTGATAACAGCAGACAGCACACTACTGGTTAACGGCACGTTTCGCTTTTTTCTCATTGGTGCAGCGTGTGGAGGAAGATAAATCCTCCGCCAAATGTAAAATAACAATAACTTACATATTTAAACCACCATGGCTGATTGTAACGAAGTTTATTTAAAAAGAATTTTTTATTTTTATTTTCCAGAACATTCTTTGTTTAAATACTTGACTTTGAATTGTGCACCATTTTCAGTTTACGAGTGTCTCGCACCTCGACTGGTCCAACCATCTTTTGGTCTGCTGCATTTTTAACATGTTGCTCTAGTAACACGAATACATCTCAACAATATATTCCGACTATAATTGCCTTTTGTTCTGATATTATATCACACAGAAAAGGGACGTTCTGGAACAGGAAATTTGATTATTCTGTTGTTCACGTATGTCTCTTTCCAGATTATTTGTTCGGGAATTATCACGATACAACTTTTGTATTCCGATTGCCTAAACTTAAGTGTCGATTTAATTGTTAAAGTAATAAGACATGGAGACCAATATTAAATTTGAGGACACAAGTAGGTTAGTGCAGGATATTGCGGAATTGAATCTAGCAGATGTAAATGGAAATATAAGCATATCAGTCTTTACTGTGAATTTTAGGACTTCAAGCGATCTGGCATCTATTGGGCTCTCAGACTCGAATAGGTTTGGGGCCTCAGCAAAATTTGGCGACCGCGCCAGTCCAAGAATTTTAAGTCTACCGCAGTACAAATCAGAAAAACTTTCAAGTTGGGTAGGAGATGCCCAAATGATATTTAGTGTTTATAATATTGTAAATCCAATGGAGAAATTTTTTGCAGCATGGATGGCATTGCCTAAAAATTTCAGAAATGCCTTGGAAAATTTCAGAGACAGAACTGTGAAAGAAAAGCCGTACAATTCATTTGAGTTATTAATGGCTGAAATTCAACAGAGATATCAGCCTGGAAGATCGGCGCAAATGTGCGAACTATTACGCTTAGAAAAAATAAGGCGTCAATTACCGTCCGAATTTTATGAACGCCTTTGCAGAAAAGCTTCGGGGTTGAATATATCCAGAGATGTAGTCAACCCAATTTTCACAGCTGAGCTACCAATTAGGCTTAGAACCACATTGGAAGTATTTGACACTATGAGCATTGATTGGCCAACAAAACTCAGAGGGTTAGACGGCGTTTAAAAACAGCAGGAACCACAAGTAGATGCTATAATAGCAGATTCTGTCACGATGCAGCCAGTCAGGGCAGATGCCGAAAACAACCTGACTATACAAGAAACCTTGCGTTTCTTATGTAGAGAAGTTGCTAGTTTACGTAGTGACATTGCACAACTTCAGAGTCAGGATAGGTATAATAGACGTCGAGGGAGTCACTCGCGTCAACGCTTCGAAGGGCCACGCGGATGGTGTAAGGCACATTGCGAATACGGACGCAATGCGAAGTGCCAAGGTGAAAATTGTATATACCCGTGATTAGGTGGATCCAGATGGAAAGGAAGCACAAAACCGGTAGAGAGAAGTCCATCACCGGGAAAAGGTGAAAACCCCCGCTTGTAGGAGCCGTAGAGGGGTTCCATTGCAAAGGCTCTCAGATATGCCTTTAAAAGGCATACTTAAAGCAAAAGATGCGACTAGATCAAATAGCACCGAAGAAGAAGGCAAGAGGGTCAGATTCTTACTAAGCGGAGATCTGGAATACATTGCCGGATTATCCAACAACAAGTTCATTATTAAGGATGAATTATCTGGATTAGAATTTGTCATAGACACGGGTGCTGAGGTAAGCATAGTTAGGTCAGACGTGGTGTAAGCAGATTGCCCCACATTTGATTATCAACTATGGGCCTCTAACGGTAGTCCGATTTGAGTAAAAGGGATGAAAAAAACGTCGGTAACATTAGGCCAGAAATCTTCCTTCCGATGGAATTTTCTAGAAGCCGATGTCAAGGACCATATCATTGGCATGGATTTCTTGACACATTTCAAGCTGGCATTAGACCCCAAGGCTAGGACTATCGCAGAAGGCGTAGGGATATCAACACATACTGAGTCTAACACGTCGGCAGTTAGAACAGTCCTCTTACCTCGTCCAACAGTCGCACATGACTTTGCTGATATAATCGAGAAGCACCTAGCAGTGTTTCAACCTTTCAGTGCCAAAAGGATAGGTTTGAAGACAGGAGTAAAACAGCAGATAGAATTGGTGGCTCCGTTGCCTTTTTCACCAAAGGCTCAACCATTGGCACAACACAAGCAACAAGTTGCTTTGTCAGAATTTCACCAATTGCGCGAAGAGGGGATTTGTAGAAGGTCAAATTCCAATTTTGCTTCCCCAATAGTGGTAGTTCCCAAACCTGAACCGGGTCAATGGAGGGTTTGTGGGAATTATCGTCTATTAAACTCAGTGACAAAGGGTGATTCTTATCCTCTCCCTAACCAGAGTACTTTGCTCCGAGATATAATAAGATATGAGGTTTATTCAACTTTAGATCTCCAGAAAGCGTACTATCAAGTACCAATGGAAGAAAGTTCGATACCACTCACCACAGTCAGATTTCCAGGAGGGGGATCGCATGAATTTCTTCGAATGCCTTTTGGTTTGAAAAACGCCAGTCAGACATTTCAGCGTTTGGCTGAAGAAATCCTTCAGAATTGTCCATTTGCGAGAGTATATATAGATGACATAATAATTTTAGTCGTTCACGAGACGAACATCGCACGCATTTGGAAACGGTTTTGACCAGGCTGGAACAATATGGATTAGTGGTCAAACCTAATAAAAGTAATATCGGTTGCTCTTCAGTTAAATACCTTGGTCATATACTTTCCAAAGACGGAATTAAACCTTTGGAAGATAAGATCCAAGCTATGAAGGACGAAACGGAACCCCGAACCGTACGCCAGTTGCGAAGGTTCTTGGGTATGATCAGCTAATACCGTCGATTCATTCCTGGTCTAGCCGGAATTCTTTGATCGTTAACACGCCATCTCACTCGTGAAAAGAGCACGGTCAAGAAGTCTTGGCCTATAAACTTGAGTCAAGAAGACCGAGAAAAATTTCAAAAGGCCATGGAAATGTTAAGTGACATAACCACATTAGCACCTGTAGATTGGGAAAAACCTTTTGAGCTAATCACAGATGCCTCAGATGTTGCATTTTGGGCAGTGCTACAGCAAAGAGATCAGGACATAGTAAAACCGATTGGGTTTTATAGCCGTAAGCTTAATGATCGAGAACAACGTTATGATACGTTTGGCAAAGAGCTTCTAGCAGTGTATGCCGCAGTGATACACTTCGAGCATTACTTAGATGTTCATAAGTTTAAGTTATTGACCGGTCATAAGCCATTGATCAGCATACTTGGTAAAAGAGCTAGGCTTAATTACTCTCGTAGAGTAAATTCCCAAATAACACGGTTAGCAGAGTTCGATTTCACAGTGTCTCATATTGCTGGTAAGGAGAATGTGGTAGCAGATGCACTTAGCCGACCGAATGAAGCTGATGTCGAGCTGATATTTCAAGGTCCATTGAAGAATTTAGATGATTCTATGAATGATTTTGTTGGTCAAATCGAGGAAGCGCAAGAATTGGATCCCTTTACATTATTATAGTCCAAAAGACCAGGATATGTTCGTTAGCTCATAAGTGGTAAGTGGTAGTTATGCGAAACGTCCAGAAGTCAACCAAGACCATATGTTCCGTTGGAGTTACGGGCCAAGATTATCCAAGTGTTACATGACATGGGTCATCCATCCATTAAAGCCACCATTCGATTGATCAACGACAGATACGTATGGCCGCACATGTCTAATGACATACGGGTATGGGTAAGAGCCTGTGTCAAGTGTCAAACGTGTAAGGTGTGGAAACATACCAGAACCGAGATAAAGAATATTGGAATACCAATCGGACGGTTCAGACACGTACACATAGACATTGTCGAGATGCCTGAAGTTAATGGGAACAAATACATGCTGACCATGGTAGATAGATTTAGTCGTCAATTTTAAGTGGCGATTTTAAGAGACATGACGGCGCAAGAAGTCTTGTTTGCGTTTCTACATAATTGGATATCGCGTTATGGTGTTCCGGAATAGGTCACTATTGATCGCGGTAGTCAATTTATGTCCGAGCTTTTCGTAAGATCCCTCAACATAATGGGAACCACAGTATTACATACCAGTGCGTATAACCCACGAGTGAATGTGATGGTAGAAAGGCTACATCGTGAACTGTAAGCTGCATTAAGGTGTAATAGTGGAACAAGATGGATACACGATCTTCCTATAGTACTACTCGCCATGCGCAACAGATATAGGCTGTTAACTAAGGGTCTTGGAACCGTTGAGTTGGTTATAGGTGGTTCGTAGGAGCACTTAGAGATAAGATGTGTCGTTTAGCTCCGACCAAGACTAGAAAAGCTAAAACCAAATGCTATGTGTCCTCTGATCTAAATCGGCTTCGCATGTGTATATAACTAATGAAAATAGGAAGAACTGCCTGACACCATTTTATAAAGGACCATACAAGATCAAGAGGATGACTGACAAGAATGTCATCATAGAAATAAATGGCATTGAGGATTGTGTTACGTTGGATCGTTGCATTCCCCAGTTTATCTGGATAGACGGTATCACTGAATTAACAGATGCGTTGAATGACCGTCGTTCTATGGGCGAATCTGATGTGTGCAATCCCACCATACAGGCACATAATGAAATGCAGAACTCAGAAGACGCGTTGTCTAATATAGCAAAATCTTATTCTACCAGTTCACAGCATGAAAACTGTTTGACAATACCAGATGATATGGAAGAACCATTGAAAACTGTACCGGGCGAGATGACGACTTCAGGGGCGCCATTATGCACAACTCGTTCTGGAAGAGTGCCACGTCAGCCGAAGAATCACGATTACGTCTATTACTAGCCGTCTTTTTTTTGAGAAGGTGGTGTATGTGGAGGAAGATAAATCCTCCGCCAAATGTAAAATAACATTAACTGATAAATTTAAACCACCATGGCTGATTGTAACGAATTTTATTTGAAAAGAATTTTTTCTTTTTATTTTCCAGAACATTCTTTGTTTAAATACTTGACTTTGAATTGTGCGCCATTTTCAGTTTTCGAGTGTCTCGCACCTCGACTGGTCTAAACACCTTTTGGTCTGCTGCATTTTTAACATTTTTTCTCTAGTAACACGAATAGATCTCAACAATGTATTCCTACTATAATTGCCTTTTGTTCTGATGTTATATCACACAGAACAGGTAATTTGATTATACTGTTGTTCACGTATATCTCCTTCCAGATTATTTTTTCGGGAATTATTACGAAAAAAATTTCGCATTTCGATTGCCTATCATTAAGTGTCGATTTAATTGTTAAACTAATAAGACATGGAGACCGATATTAAATTTAAGGACACAAGTAGGTTAGTGCAGGATATTGCGGAATTGAATCTAGCAGATGTAAATAGAAATATAAGCATATCAGTCTCTATTGTGAATTTTAGGACTTCAAGCGATTTGGCATCTATGGGGCTCTCAGACTCGAATAGGTTAGAGGCCTCAACAAGCGTAAATCGAATTGAATTTAATTTAGGAAATATGTCGGCTATTTATTTATGTCGTTACATTGTCTAAGAAATAATTAAAACAGCAGCTTCACAAACAGACCAAATAATAGTTGACGCTATGCATCGCGCATACTACGTGAAACAAAGATACATGTAGAATTATATGACTATGAAAAGAACTGTTGTTGTGGAGGAAGATATTTCCTCCGCCAAAATTAAATTGACAATAACTGATAAATTTAAACCACCTTGGCTGATTGAAACGAATTTTATTTAAAAAGAATTTATTCATTTATTTTCCAGAATTTTCTTTGTTTAAATACTTGACTGTATAAATACTTTGAATTGTGCGCAATTTCAGTTTTCGAGCATACTGTACGTGACTGGTTGTAACTTGCTCGGCCTGCTGCATTTATTTCATTTTCTCTATTTAACGGTTACTCGATTACCACGATATTTCCCTGCTAACACTGTCTTCTATTTTTTTACTTCCGCATATATTTGAGGACGTTCTGGAACAGGTTATTTAATAATTCTGTTTTTCACGCCTATTTCTTTCCAGATTATTTGTTCGGGTATTTTGTAACACGAAAGTTTTCACATTCCGGTTGCTAACATTAAGTAACAAATTAATAATTAAATACGCTCGACATGGAAGCTCATCTTAAGTTGAGGACACTGGCAAGTTAGCTCAAGACATGGCAGGTACGAATTTAACAGATATGCATGAAAGTACAAGCTTATCAGATTCTATTTTACATTTAAATACTGATCACGATCTGGCATCTATGGGGTTCTCAGACACTAATAGTTTAGGAGCCTCTACAAAAAGAAGATATTTCTTCCGACAAAATAAAAGTGACATTTATTGATAAATTTAAACCACATTGGCTGATTGAAACCATTATAATTAAAAAATAAATTATTTGATTAATTTAAGAACATTTTGTAAAACGCCCTTATAAGCAAATGCCGTACGACGTCATAAAGTCAGTTAGGTGCCAAGATGACTAAGATAAGTACACTTGGGGGCAGGTATTGCGTTCTCGGGCAAATGCCGAGAAAGTTAGTTAGTGTAGCAGTATCTATAAATACTCCTTGACACTTGAGTCTAGTACTGGTTGACTGACTGTTGTTCCTTCTGTTGTGGCGTTCACATCAGTGGCGAGAGACTGTGTGAATGCTGAGTAATGTCTCGTTGAAGATATGTGACAACACCGAGGTAACTGTCACACGTGAAGATCCAATAAGTAGATGTTGCGCCGTCTCACTAGTTGTGCAGCAACCAGATTGGCGTGACTGAAATTGAAACTGTGTGTGAAGCAAGCCCAAAAGTCAGCGTATGTGAAAAGTCAGTATGGCACGCACACGTAGCGCACAGCAGAAGGAAAACGGGATAAATGTCTGGCATGGTAAAATCACCCTGTCTAATAGTTTGAAAATGAAAGCTCGCACGCCATTGGATAACAGTAAACTTTGTATGTTTTAATTGGTGCAACGTAAATTGAATTAGATTTTCATTTACTCAATATATCGGCGAATTGTTCTTAAAGCGTTACATCAGTTTCCACTCTGAAAAGAATTTCCTCCCGGCGAGGTATGATAAAAAAGCATGACAGTGTTCGAACTAAGTTAAGGAACTTCATTTTTATTCTGCCCATAGCTATAAAAAATGTACCGTCAATGCTGGGCTGATGTACGCTTGTTGGTTGCTTAGCAATGGTATGATGCCAAATACACACTAGTAAAAGCTACATAAAATTTGAGCTGAAGTGGCCGCCCATACCTTGTGAGGCAAAATAGAGCACTTTAGGTTTTGGAGTTGCATCGTGAGGATTTCAAGTTAGATTGTCACTGAAGTTGCCAGGTACAAGTTGAAACCTGGGCAGACTGGATCGCCTTCAAATTGTTTGAATAATACCAAAGTAGCTGGTGTGCGCTCAATGTTGTGGCCATGACATTCGTAGAGGAGTCACTTTGCAACTGATGAAGTTGAGATATGCATTGAAAGTGGCCTGTACAATTATATGAAGCCGATAACTACTTTGTGTTGCTACACAATTCGTTAGCTCTCATTAGCTGGTCGTACCATAATAGAAAGTGTAAGCTCAGGTGTTAGCCAAACGTTACAATGTAGAAATATATATATGAAAATCAAAAGGGGAACGACAAAAAAATGTGTACACAAACATTGCCGCAGAGATGGCTTAATATCAAAGAACTGGTCAAAAATGTTACACAATTGTTAGTTAAGAACAGTTGGTTATTTCACGTGAAAAAGTGAGTTTGAGAAGAAAAATGAATCATGTGGATTTATAGTGGTCACGTTGATACGGAAATTAACGAAATATTAATGTTAAAAAATAGTCAGTTACGCGTTATGCAAAGCAAACTATGGCTAGGTTGAGATTGTAGGCAGATTGAGCCTGAGGTGTGTGTAGAAGGTTGTCTGTTTCCAGGATCAGGCGCTGCGTAAACGGTGTCAACCTGTCTATGCTTACTGATGTAGGTGTCGCTACTTGCGTGATAATGAAATATTTTGGCTGTCTTAGCAAAATCGGGTAAGGACCGCGATAATTTGGTTGTACTGGTGCAAAAGCGGTGCCGTTGCGAACGAGTACTCTCTTGCAGCTATTGAGCTGCAGGTGAACGAAGATTGGGTGAGGTGTATGTCTTGGCTGCTGTACAGACATGTTATTAAAATGAAGTCGGAGGCGAGTAGCTTCGTCTTGTGGGTCATCCTCTGCAGGTATTAGACTTAGGAGGGG
Organism: Eudiplozoon nipponicum; assembly: GCA_029291075.1. Lineage (NCBI taxonomy): Eukaryota > Metazoa > Platyhelminthes > Monogenea > Mazocraeidea > Diplozoidae > Eudiplozoon > Eudiplozoon nipponicum. The sequence goes on along the minus strand of JAQBSW010005014.1, from coordinate 48,179 downwards.
ATTAGTCAGGCGTAGATCCATGCCATATAAGAGTTGTGACGCAGACGTTTTAATGGATTCACGAGTACGGGAACGCATGGCAAGCAGAACTAAAAGTAGTGCATCAACCCAGTTGCCATTAATGGACGACTTTGAGTTGACTATGCTTTCTCTCTACTACACCGATAGATTGGGGATGGTAGACAGTCATCTGGCGTAAGGTGCATCACATGATACGCAAGGTGGTTTTGAAACGATCCGTTGAGAAGCAAGTGCCACTGTCAGTGATGACCTCATTGGGTAAACCATAATGGGATATCCATCCAGAGATAAAACGGTTTGTTACTTCGTCTGCAGAACTGGCGACAAGTGGTAATAACGCAGGCCATCGTGTAAACCCATCAATCATATCTACAAGGTAGCTGAAACCATGAAACTTTGTCAGATGAAAAATGTCAATGTGGACGATGGCCAGGCGAGAAATAGTTCAGAAATGCTACAACTTAGAAAGAGTGTGTCGAGTGATATTGTTTTTCTGGCAAATGGCGAGACGTCTGGCCTGGAAAGAGCGTCTGCCATGAATTCTTGTTAGCCTTTGATATGAAATATGTTGAATTGCTAATCGCTGATACGTGAAAGCAGTCTAACCATTCTACCAGGGTACTCGGCGATAGTTGAAATCACGTTTTGAAGTACGCTAACTAATGATACATGATCTGTAAAAATAACAAATCTTCTGTTGCTATTAATGCTTATAAAATGGCGCACTACATCGTGGTTTGTGAGGAGTTCTCGACAGAAAGTGTCGCATGTTGTTTCTACTGGTTGGATAGTACACAAGTAGAAACTGATAGGCTTCCGAACTCCGTCGATCTCCTGTTCTAACGTAGCTCCAATAGCGAATTCAGAAGCATATGTAGTGAGTAGAAATTGTCATTGAAAATCTGGATGCGTTAGCATTGTAGCATTTGCTAACGAGTTGATGGCGAGTCGAAGTAATTCCTCGTCTTCAGATGACCAAGTAATGATGGAATTCGATTCCGCAGGTGCCTGCAAAAAGAATAAAGTTGTCTTGAAAAGCCGAAAAGGAAGTTGCGATAGTTGTTTAGGCCTTCCAAAATTTTCTGCCACTCGCTAGCAGTCTTCGGTGACTTGGTATTCCTGATTGAATTCGCCTTTGATGGCAAGGGTTGAATATCTTGTGGCGTGATATGATGCCCTGGGAAATCCACGGATGTACTTGCAATGTGCGTCTTGTCACAGTTGATAATGAGTCCGTAATTCAATAAGTATGAGAGGACATTTCGTAAACGCTTGGCATGAGATTCAATGTCTGGACTGAATAACATTATGTCATCGAGATATGACATACAGTAAGCGTCGTCGTTGCGAAGTATGTTGTCCATGTACCTTTAAATGTCTGCATAGCACACTTAAGTCTAAAAAGCAAATAAATATATTAAAAAAGGCAAAATGGAGTGATGACCGCATTCTTTTCAATATATTTTGGCGCTACCGGAATGTGGTAGTAGGCTTGCCTGAAGTCAATAACTGAGAAGAAATTGCTGCCGCTGGGTATTTTAAGTAATGTGTCAATATTTGGAACAGGATATGCATCAGATTTCGTGTCTTTGGTGTAAGATTGGGTCGATCGTTCACCTGATTTAGCTCGGATTTCCCTACGACCAATTCTTCGCTATTGTTTTCTCATTTTTTGAGGGAATGCTATTTTGTATCTCCTACGCAAAAACTGCGAAACTATAAGAAAACTGTACGTCTTTATGATCTCGTCATTTTTTGTGAACGCACATAATTTTTTTGAATAGTTGACAGTGACTTGTGATTTTGTGGAAGAACATAATGTCTATCTGTACGTCTAACCTGATTCCATCAGTTTCAACTGTGAAAGCAGATCCTAATTTCGTCAGCCGTCATTGCTCATCCCGCCAGTTTCAACTTTGGAACCAGATTTTGGACAGTGTTTCGTTTCACGTATTTTTATACATTTCAACTTGCTTATAAATTTATGCTTTAAAAATCACTTAAGATTGTTGGAATATCAGGTCTAATTTTAGATATTGATGTTCCTGTTTGGGATGGAGATAGCAAACAATTCTTTATGCGCGTCTACTCTGCTTTCTATCCGTTTCCAGATTATGACAGTCATCAAAAACTGTCAAAGGTTTTCTCTAAACTACCATCAGAATTGCAGCGGCGGATTTACTCGAATCTTGAGGCCATTAGCAAACTTCTCAATCCCTTTTTTGGCATCCAAAATAAAGTTTAATCTTGGCTAGGTTCTACTGAAACTGAGCAGCTAATAATCAAATATGCGCAGTAAGACATGCCGAAGCTTGGTCCCATTGAGATTTTAAGGGAATTGCGGAAACTTTGGTATAAAACCAATATTTCTGATAATGAGGCTAAGGTTGTTGTTATTAACAATCTTCCCCAGTCAATAAAATTGTTCGCCAGACAGCTCCCCAACACTATCTCAATAAATAACTTATCTGAGTGATGCGAGTTAGAATTTAGTGTTTTGGAACCTAAATTAAATTCGCCATCCTTTGCCAATAGCAAACATAGCTAAAGTTCTAGACGGATGGGCCATAGGGAAATCCGAGCTAAATCAAGTGAATGCTCGACCCAAACTTACAACTAAAACACTAAATAACAGTAGGCGGCGATCTAGATCCCCACAATCTTGTAACAGATATGCCCCAAAGAACTAGTGCTGAAATTACAAGAAGTTTTTTTCTATTCATGTCTAGTTTGTCTCTGCCGTTTGGAAGAATTTCCGAATGAATGACAATTTGCACAGTTGACGGGAATGACCACAGTAAACAGGCGCAATGGAGCATCGGGAAATGTATAGCACAGAAAGTAGAAGACCGCACTTTCTGCGCATCAACGCCATCAACGGCGCTACAAAGATGCAATCACATACAAACTGACATTCCTATGGACTTTTTACGTCCACGCCGAATATGCCACATAGACAGCCAAACTGAAATTGTCAGTCGCAATCACCAGCCTACTTTTTACTTGACCCGGCTAAAAAGCCCAACAAACTTCTTCATCTTATTGATTCCAGAACTGGCGAAAGATCCAACGTAGACACAGGTGCAGCAGAGTCAGTTCTCAAGGGTGATTCAATGGTCGAGATGTCGCTAGGCGTTTTACTCGCAACAGATACAGGGGAGCCCATACCTACATATGGCAGCCGGTGCCGCACACTTAACATACGTTTACGGCGTGAATTTACTCTCAACTTCATCGTCGCCAGGGTCTCACACAAAATAATAGGCCTTGATTTCCTTTTATAATTTCGGTTCATTGTTGATCTTGCCAATCAAAAGACCATAGACCCATCCACCGGATTTGAGCAAAGTTTTTGGACACTTTTCTCCAAGAGTTTGGAGCTACAGGTCATTCAGCCAACCCCAGTGCATCATTCAGCTGAGATATCGGCAACTCTTCGAGAACACAAGTTGTTTTTTGATCTCAGCAAGTCAGAGGTACGAATCGCTAACACAATGCACCATATCGTCATAGAAGGAACCACCGGCCCCTGCTAAATTGTAAGCTGCCCAAGAGCAATTTTCAAGACTGTGTGAAGAGGGAATCATCAGACCATCGAAAAGTTCATCGGCGTCACCAATGTATTTAGGCGCCAAAACAGATGGATATTACAGAGCCTGCGGAGATTACCGCAAGTTAAATTTAGTGACATAATCTGCTGCATATCCTATTCCAAATATTAACAATTTACTTCAAAAACTCAACGGCATCAATTTCTTCTCAGTAATTAACTTCAGGCAAGCCTACCACCACATCCCCGTAGTGCCAGAAGATATTATAAAGGTTGTGGTCATCGCTAAATTTGGCCTTTTTGAATATCTTTACATGCCTTTTGGAATTAAGTATGCTGCACAGACATTTCAAAGATTCATGGACACCATACTTCGCGACGACTCTGCTTAATGTATGTCATATCTCGATGACATAATGGTATTCAGTCCAGACTTACCATCTCATGCCAAGTATCTACGAAATGTCCTCTCACGCTTATCAAACCACGGACTCAAGATCAATTGTGACAAGACGCAGATTGCAACTAAATACGTGGACATCTTAGGACATCGTATCACGCCACAAGGTATTCAACCTTTGCCGTCAAAGGCAAATTCAACCAAGAATATCAAGTCACCGAAGACTATTAGGAGTCGCAGAAAATTCTGGGAGTAATAAACTACTATCGCAAGTTCCTTTCGGGCCTTTCAAAATAACTTTAACATTTGTGCAGGCACCTGCGTAATCAAAAAGTAAATAGCAAGAACTCCATCATTATTTGGTCATCTGAAGACGAGGAATTACTTCGACTCGCCATCAACTCGTTAGCAAATACCACAGTGTTAACACATCCAGATTTTCAACGACCATTTCTACTCACAACAGACGCTTCTGAAGTCGCTATTGGAGCCACTTTGGACCAAGAGATCGACGGAGTTCGAAAGCCTATCAGTTTCTACTCGCGTACTCTCCAACCAGTAGAAACAACATACGACACTTTCTGTCGAGAACTCCTCGCCATTCACTACACAGTGCACCATTTTATAAGCATCATTGGCAGAAGCAGATTTGTTGTTTTCACAGATCAAGTACCATTAGTTAGCGCAATTCAAAACGCAACTTCAACTATGGCCAATTACCATGCCAGTGCGGAAAGACAGCTTTCACGTCTAAGCGAATGGCAATTTGATATCTTTCATGTCAATGGCGAACAAAAATTCATTGCAGATGAACTTTCCAGGCAATACGTCTCGCTACAACCACCTTCGCCGTCGCCATTCACTGTCAACTCCATGACACTCAGTGAACCTGCACTAACACCATCCCTCCAGCAAGCAGAACGGCCCGGTGACATTCACATTCAAAGATCAGTAGCCCGTCACCCCACCAAGTTCATATGCCGTTTCTGGGAAGACTTACTTATTGTTTAATTCACGAGTACGCAGCCCAACAATTCATTCAATTCACTGAATTTCTCACCCAGGAAGCCAAGCGACTGTCCGACTTCTCACAGATCGTTTCTGGGGTCACAGACTTCGGCAGAATGTTAAACGATGGGTCTCCGAGGGTGCCATTTGCCAGAAAAACAAGGTCACACGGCACACTTGATCTAAGTTGCAACACTTCCGAAATACTTCTCGCCCTTGCCATTGTCTACATCGACATAGTTCATCTGACAATGGTTCAAGGTTTCAGCTGCCTTCTAACTATGATTGACAGATTGCACGATGGCCTGCGGCATTACCTTTTGGCACCATTTCTGCAAAAGATGTAACTAATGGTTTTATCTCTGCATGGATATCCCTTTTTTTACTGCGGCTGACTCCTTTTGGAGGATAAGCCGGCTCCAATGACATTTCATGGAGTTTCCTGGGAATTTGTTACAAGTGGTGTCCCCTCAACACTCGGCTTTTTGATCGAGGACGCACCTCTAGCCTTTGCACATCCAAGCGCAGTCTGCAAGGCAGCAGTAAGTTGCATGGTTGCCGGTGGCTGTTGAGAGCTCATTCGCCATTCGGAAGTACGGGGTACTATCCAGGAGTCCATGTAATCCTGTGGCTGTTGAACCCTTTTGTGGCGGGGAACACACGCCGAGTCATGGTGCCGTCGTCGGGCTCATGTGGTATTTTATAGGAGATCCGATTGCCGGTCGGAAATCCACCACGCCCTGGTGTTCCCAATGAGGTCATCACTGACAGAGGCACTTGCTTCTCATCGATCGTTTCAAAACCACCTTGCGGTTCATAGGATGCATCTTACACCAGACAATTGCCTATCATCCCCAATCTATCGGTATGGTAGAGAGAATACATAGGGAACTCAAAGCTGCTTTAGCTCCCTCGTCCATTAAAGGCAACTGGGTCGATGCAATACCTTTAGTTCTGCTTGCCATGCGTTCCCGCACTCGTGAATCCATTAAAATGTCTGCGTCATGACTCTTATATGGCATGGATCTACGCCTGCCTAGTCAGCTCCCACGTCTAGTACCCGCACAGGATGACCCATAAGACGAAGCTACCCACCTTCGACTTCATTTTGGTGAAATATTTGAACAGCAGCCGAGAAAAACTCCTCGCCCAGTCTTCGTTCACCCGCAACTTCAAAGTTGCAAGAGAGTACTCGCTCGCAACGACACTGCTGTTACACCGCTACAAACAATGTACCGCGGTTCTAACCTGATTTTGCTCAGACAGCCAAAATACTTCATTATCATACGAGGTGCGAAATCTACATCAGTAAGCATAAACAGGTTAAAACCGTTTATCAAAGCACCTCATACTGGGAACAGACAACCTTCTACGCATGTCTCAGGCTCTATCTGCCTACAATCTCAACCGAGCAAGGGATTGCTTTGCACAACGCATAACTGACTATATTTTAACATTAATTTTTGGTTATTTTACGTATCAAATTTTTGACTTTATGCGCACTGTCACACAACGTGACATCTATGTATCCACTTGATTCATTTTGCTTCGTGCACTCAAGTGTCTCATTTGGCATAATCAGCTGTTATGAACTAAAAATTGCGTAGCATTTTTGAACAGTTCATTGGTATTGTGCCATTTTTGCGGCAATGTTTGAGTACACATTTTTGTCGTTACCATTTTGATTTTTATGTATATATTTCTACATTGTAACGTATGGCTCACACCTGAGCTTACACCGCCTATTTTGGTACGACCAGCTACTGAGAGCTAACGCCTTGTGTAGCATCACTGAGTAGTTATCGGCGTCATATCAGGATACAGGCCACTTTCAATGCATATATCAAATTCATCAGTTGCACAGTGACCTCTCTACGAATATTATGACCACAACACCAAGCACACACTAGTTCCTTTGGTTTTATTCAAACATATTGACGGCAATCAGCCCGCCCAGGTTTCAACTTAAACCTGGCAACATCAGTGGCAATCTACCTTGAAATCCTCATGCTGCGGCTCCCAAACCTTACACTGTTCTATTTTTCTTCGCGCGGTATGACCGGCCACTACAGCTAACAATTCCTAGCTAGTAATTCCTAGTGGTTATTTGGTTTCATATCATTGCTTAAGCAACCAACAAACATATTTCAACCCAGCATTTACGATGTATTTTTTAGCTATAGGTACAATTATAACCAGTTGCTTAACTCGGTTTGAACTCTTCCATAAATTTCTTATCAAGACTCGCCGGGTGGAATGTTTCTCTTTTTCAGAGAGGAAACTGATGTAACGGCTCAAGAACAATTCGCCGACATTCTTCACAAAGAAAATAAAAAATTTAATTTACGCTGCACTAAGCAAATTTAAAGTTAACCAATGGCATGCGAGCTTTCAATTTCAGGCGATTTAAGCACGGTAAATTTACCATGCCAGTTAATGTTCACGTTTGCCTCCTCTTGTCTCCTGCCGTTCTGACTTTTCGTCTATGCTGACTTCTGGAATTGCTTCACACACAGTATCAATATCAGTCACGCCAATTTTGTTGCTGCAAAACTAGTGAGACGGTGCAACATCAACTTATTGGACCTTCACATGTGCCAGTTACCTTGGTGTAGTCAACGAGACAATAATCAACCTTCGCAAGTCTCTCGCCACTGATTGCAACGCCACAACAGAAGGAAAAACAGCCAGTCAACCAGAGTTGGTCTCAAGTGTCTATGAGTATTTTAAGTGTAAACGCCCCAGCTTCAAGTAAATACCGTACGACGTTACAAACTCGGTTAAAGTGCCATAAATATAGAGTTATGTTCTGATAGGTTGCCCTTAACAGGGCCGGTCGTGCGTTCTCCGGCAAATGCTAAGAAAGATCCTTCAGTGTGAAGATGTCCTAGAGCCTTGGGTTGACTTGGTCTGTGGTTTCTTCTGTTGTTGTGTTGTAATCTCGATGTGGAAACTTCGTGGAAGTTCTGCATTAATTGGCTCGTCTCGCTGGTTGTACAGAAACAAGATTGGTGTCACTTATGTTGCCAATTGTTGGTGAAGAAAATCCAATAATCAGCATAGATGATGACAGCCGACAGCACGCACACGTAACGCAAAGCAGAAGGCAAACGCGACAACTGAACTACATGGTAAATTTACCGTGCTTAAATAGCCATGCAATAGTAATATATGTCTATTGCACAATATTGGTTAACGGTAAGTTTCGTTTTTTTCTCATTGGTGCAACGTAAATCAAATTGAATTTAATTTACGCAATATGTCGGCAATTTATTTTTGTCGTTACAACACTTTCCTCTCTGAAAAAAAAGAAAAAAAATTGCCTATCTGCAAGGTTAGATAAGAATTGTATGACAGAGTTCGAACCAAGTTAAGCAAAAAAAAATGTACCATACATGTTGAGCTTAAGTATTGTTGTTGGTTGCTTCAACAATGATATGATGCCCAGTAACCATTAGAAAATATTACACAAACTGTTAGCTCTAGTGGTCGGTCATACCGCGTAAGGCAAAATAAAGCAGTGTAAGATTTGGGAGCCGCAGCGTGAAGATTTTGAGGTAAATCGCCTCTGAAGTTGCCAGGTTTAAGTTAAAACCTAGGCAGGCTGGATCGTCGTCAATGCGTTTTTATACGACCAAAGGAGGAAGAGTGTGTGCTCGACGTTGTGGTCATGATATTTGTAGAGTGGCCTATGTGCAATTGATGAAGTTGGGATATGCATTGAAAGTGGCCTGTACCATGATATAAAGCTGATAACTACTTAGTGTTGCTACACAAAAGCGTTAGCTCCAAGTAGCTGGTCATACCAAAATAGGCAGTGTGATGTCATGTGTGAGAAATACATTATAATGTAAAAATATATACATTAAAATCAAAGGTAACTGCATAAAAATATGTACACGAACATTGCCTCAGAGATGGCATAATATCAAAGAACTGTTCATAAATACTACATAATTGTTAGCTAAGAACAGCCGGTTATGCCATGTGAGACAAATACGAAAAATAACGTAAGGTTAAAAAAATTTTGATAATTAATGTTAATGTTTTTAAAAAATCAATTACGCGTTATACAAAGCAGGATGGAGCCTGAGACAAGTGTAGAAGGTTGAACGCTCTCAGGATCAGGCGGTTCGATAAACGGTTTCAACCTGTCTATGCTTACTGATGTCGGTGTAGCGCCTTGCATAATAATGAAGTATTTGGGTTGTCTGAGCAAAATTGGGTAAGTACCGCGATACTTTGGTTGTAGTGGTGCAACATCAATGTCGTTGCGAACGAGTACTCTTTTGCAGCTGTGGAGTTGTGGGTGAACGAAGACTGGACGAGGCGCATGTCTCGGCTGCTGTTCAGACATGTTACCGAAATGAAGTCGAAGGCGGGTAGCTTCGTCTTATTGGTCTTCTTGTGCGGGTAGTAGACATGGGAGCTGACTAGGCAGGCGTAGATCCATGCCACACAAGAGTTGTGACGCAGACGTTTTAATGGATTGACGAGTACGGGAACGCATGGCAAGCAGAACTGAAGGTAGTGCATCGACCCAGTTGCCATTAATGGACGAGGATGCTAAAGCAGCTTTGAGTTCCCTATGCATTCTCTCTACCATGCCATTAGCTTGGGGATGGTAGCCAGTCGTCTGGCGTAAGATGCATCCCATGTACCGCAAGGTGGTTTTGAAACGATCAGATGAGAAGCAAGTGCCTCTGTCCGTGATGACCTCATTGGGAACAACATAATTGGATATCCATGCAGAGATAAAACCGTTAGTTACTTCGTCTGCAGAAATGGTGCCAAGAGGTTATGCCGCAGGCCACCGTGTAAATCTATCGATCATAGTTAGAAGGTAGCTGAAACCTTGAACCTTGTCAGATGAACTATGTCGATGTGGACGATGGCTAGGCGAGAAGTAGTTTGAAAATGTTGCAACTTAGGACGAGTGTGTCGTGTGATCTTGTTTTTCTGACAAATAACACACTCGGAGACCCATCGTTTAACGTTCTGCCTAAGTCTGTGACCCCAGAAACGATCTGTAAGAAGTCGGACAGTCGCGTAGCTTCCTGGGTGAGAAATTGAGTGAATTGAATCGAAACCTTTTCTCTGAAGGCTGGTCGGCAGAACTGGCTTGTTGGGCTGCGTACCCGTGAAGTAAACAATTGGTAAGCCTTCCCAGAGACGGCATATGAACTTGGTTGGGTGACGGGCTATTGATCTTTGAATGTGAATGTCACCGCGTTGTTCCGTTCGCAGGAGAGTTGGCGTTAGTGCAGGTTCACTGAGTGTCACGGAGTTGACAGTGAATGGTGACGGCGAAGGTGGTTGTAGAGAGACGTCTGGCCTAGACAGGGCATCTGCAATGAAGTTCTGTTTGCCCTTGACGTGAAAGACGTCAAATTGCCATTCGCTTAGACGAGAAAGCTGTCTTTCCACTCTGGAAGGGTACTTGGCGATAGTTGAAGTTGCGTTTCGAAGTGCGCTAACTAGTGGTGCATGATCTGTGAAAACAACAAATCTGCTTCTGCCAATGATGCTGATAAAATGGCGCACTGCGTCGTGGATGGCGAGGAGTTCTCGACCGAAAGTGTCGTATCTCGTTTCTACTGGTTCGGAGAGTACGCGAGTAGAAACTGATAGGCTTCCGAATTCCGATCGATCTCTTGTTCCAAAGTGGCTCCAATAGCGAATTCAGACGCATCTGTTGTGAGTAGAAATGGTCGTTGAAAATCTGGATGTGTTAGCATTGCGGCATTTGCTAACGAGTTGATGGCGAGTCGAAGTAATTCCTCGTCTTCGGATGACCAAGCAATGATGGAATTCTTGCTAAGTCCTTTTCGATTCCGCAGGTGCCTGCACAAAGGATAAAGTTGTCTTGAAAGGCCGGGAAGGAACTTGCGATAGTAGTTTAGGACTCCCAGAATTTTCTGCAACTCGCTAACAGTCTTCGGTGACTTGATATTCCCGATTGAATTCGCCTTTGACGGCAAAGGTTGAATACCTTGTGGCGTGATACGATGTCCTAAGAAGTCCACGGATGTAGTTGCAATCTGCGTCTTGTCACAGTTGATCTTGAGTCCGTGGTTGGATAAGCGTGAGAGGACATTTCGTAGATGCTTGGCATGAGATTCTAAGTCTGGACTGAATACCATTATGTCATCGAGATATGACATACAATAAGCAGAGTCGTCGCGAAGTATGTTGTCAATGAATCTTTGAAATGTCTGTGTAGCACACTTAAGTCCAAAAGGCATGTAAAGATATTCGAAAAGGCCAAATGGAGTGATGACTGCAGTCTTTCTAGATATCCTCTGGTGCTACCGGGATGTGATGGTAGGCTTGTCTGAGGTCAATCACTGAGAAGAAATTGCTGCCGTTGAGTTTTTCAAGTAAAGTGTTAATATTTGGAATAGGATATGCATCAGATTTTGTCACTGAATTTAGCTTACGGTAGTCTCCACAGGCTCTGTACGATCCGTTTGATTTGGAGACTAAGTGCAGTGGTGACGCCCATGAACTTTTCGATGGTCTGATGATTCCCTCTTCCAAAAGCCTTGAGAATTCCTCTTGGGCAGCTTTCAGCTTAGCAGGGGCCAGTGGACACTTCTTGAGTGCAATAGGTTGTCCTTCTGTGACGATATGGTGCATCGTGTTGGAGACTCGTAGCTCTGACTTGTTAAGATCGAAAAGCGACTTGTATTTTGAAGAGCTGCTGATATCTCTGCTGAATGATGCACTGGGGTTGGCTGAATGACCTGTAACTCCAAACGCTCGGAGGCAAGTGTCCAAAAACTTAGCTCAAGTCCGGTGGATGGGTCGATGATCTTCTGATTGGCAAGATCAACAATGAGCCGAAATTTTAATTGGAAATCAAGGTTTATTATATTATGTGAGACCTTGGCAATGATGAAGTTGTGAGAAAATTCACGTCGTAGAATTATATTGAGTGTGCGGTACCAGCAGCCATTAGATGGTTTGGGCTCGCCTGTAGCGGTTGCGAGAAGAACGCTTAGCGACACCTCGGCCATTGAATTACCCTTGAGAACTGAGACAGCTGCACCTGTGTCTACGATGAATTCTTCGCCGGTTTTGAAATCAAGAAGGTGCAGAAGCTCGTTGGGCTGCTTGGCCGGGTCATGCAAACAAGTAGGCTGGTGATTGCGACCGGCGTTGTCCGTTTGGCTCTCTATGTGAAAAATTCGGCGTGGACGAAAAGAGTCGACAGGGATGTCGGATTGTAATTGGTTTCTTCCCTGTGGCGCCGTTGATGCCGTTGATGCGCAGAAAGTACGGTCTTCTACTTCCTGCGCCAGACGTTTCCCGATCCTGATGCACCCTTGCGCCTGTGGTCTGTTGTCCTTTCCGTCAACTGTGGAAATTGGCACTCATTCGGAAATTCTTCGGAACGACAAAGACAGACTTGGCATGAATAAAAAACTTCTGGTGGTTATAACACCAGTTCTTTGGGGCATATTTGTTAAAGGATTGCGGAGATCTCGATCGCCGCCTACCGTTATAATTGGGCTTAGGAACGAATTTGGGTCGAGCATTCACTTGATTTAGCTCGGATTTCGTAATGGCCAATCCTTCTAGAACTTTAGCCATGTTCGCCACTGTCCTCTCTAAAGAGGAGAGCCTATCATCTTGCGGGGGTGAACAAAAGGATGACGGATTCACTTTGGGTTCCAAAACCCTATATTCTAACTCACATCTCTCAGATAAGTCATCTATAGAGAGAGTGTTGGGAAGCTGTCTGGCAAAACGTTTTAATGCTTGTGGAAGATTGTTAATAAAAACAACCTTAGCCTCATGGAAAGAAATATTGGTTTTATACCAACGCTTCCGTAATTCCTTCAAAATTTTGATGGGGCTAAGGTTTGGCATGTCTACCTGCGCATATTAATTTATTATCTGCTCAGTTTCTGTGGGTCCAAGCAAGGATTCTACTTCGTTTTGTAGGCCCAAAATGGGATTAGGTAGCTTCCTAATGGCCTCAAGCTTAGGATAAATCCGTCGCTGCAATTCAGGAGGTAGTTTAGCAAAAACCTTCGACAGTTTTTGATGACTGTCATAATCAGGAAACGGGGAGAAAGCGGAGTCTACGCGCATAAAGAATAGTTCACTATCTCCATCCCAAACAGGAACATCAATATCTAAAATTGGACCTGACATTTTAACAATCTTACGGGATCTTAAAAGCATAAATTTATAAGCAAGATGAAAATGTATAAATATACTTTAACGAAACGCTTACCCACTAACAGCTTCCACAGTTGAAAGAGTCTTCCGCAGTTGAATGAGCGCAGAACACAGATGAATTAGTTCCTTCACAAAACACGTCACAGTAACTGCTTCCAAAAATTGAAATTTTCCGCAATTGAGCCTGTCGAGTACGTACGGTGCAGTTTTGTACGTAGGAAAGTTGAACAGAGCATATACCAAAAAAAATTCACCAGAAATCCACGAATTTAGAGAGAACACATATACCCAACAAAATTCCCAGAAGACCACGACTTTAGAGAGAACATGTATACCCAACAAAATTCCCAGAAGTCCACAACTTTAGACAGAAAATGTGTACCCAACAAAATTCCCAGAAGACCACGACCAGAGTAAAGAAGACGTAAACGCAAATGTTAATCTATTTTTATCCCAAATAAATAAAAAAAAAGTCAATTTTATTTATACCAAAAGAACAGTACAGTACTCAATATCATGGCGCGGTCGCCAATTTTGTAAACGCCTCATCTTCATTTAAATGCCGTACGACGTTACAAACTCGGTTAAAGTGGCATAAATAGGGAGTTATGTTCTGATAACAGGACCGGTCGTGCGTTCTCCGGCAAATGCCGAGAAAGATCCTTCAATGTGACGATGTCCTAGAGCCTGGGGTTGACTTGGGCTGTTGTTCCTTCTGTTGTTGCGTTGTAATCTCAATGTGCAAACTTCGTCGAAGTTCTGCATTAATTGGCTCGTCTCGCTATTTTTATAGAAACAAGATTGGTGTCACTGATGTTGCCAATTGTTGGCGAAGACAATCCAATAATCAACGTAGGTATTGACAGCCGACAGCACGCACACGTAACGTAAAGCAGAGAATTACACTACAAATAGTGCATGGTAAATTTACCGTGCTGTAATATGCTCATTCCATAGAATATATTTCTACTTACACACTATTAGTTGTAGCAAGTTTCGCTTTTCTCATTAGTTGCAACGTAAGTCAAATTGAATTCGAATTTACGCAATATGTCCATTGTGTGTTGTTACATAAGACACTGCTACACTAACTAACTTTTCTTGGCATTTAACGATTGTTGGCCTATGCCTATTCGTGTCTGTAAACCCCATAGATGCCAGATCGCTGGAAGTCCTAAATTCACAGTAGAGTCTGATATGCTTATATTATTGCTTGCGTCATTTAAGTTCAAGTCCGCTATGTCCTGCACTAACCTACTTGTGTCCTCGAATTTAATATCGGTATCCATGATCAAATGGTATAACAATTAAATCGACACTTACGGTTGGCAATCGGAAGGTGAAAGTTGGAAAGCTGTTCCTTTCAGCAATAATCTGTAATGGTATGTACGTGATCCACCAATAAAATTAATTATACCTGATCCAAGGCTCCTCCTCAGTGTTATTTTATATCAGAACACAAGGCAAGTGATGGAATAATATATTGAATAATGTTGTAATCGTTTATTATGGAAAAAAATGTTAAAATGCAGCAGACCAAAATTACAATACCAGACAGGAAGCGAGATACTCAAAAACTGAAAAAAGCGCACAATTTTTAAAATCAAGTATTTAAACAAAGAATGTTCTGGAAAATAAAAGAAATAATTCTTTGTAAATAAAGTTGTTACAATCAGCTATGGTGGTTTAAATTTATCAGTCAAGGTCATTTTACATAAGGCGGAGGATTTAACATCCTCTACATACACCACCTTCTCAAAAAACGGCTAGTAATAGACGTAATCATAGTTCTTCGGCTGACGATGTATTCTTCCAGAACGAGTTGTGCATACTGGCTCCCCTGACGTCGTCATCTCGCCCGGTACAACATTCGCTGGTTCTTCAAAATCATCTGGTATCGACAAATAGTGTTCATGCTGTGATTCAGTAGAATAAAATTTTGCTATGTTAGACAACGGTTCTACAGAGTACTGCATTTCATTATGTGCCTGCATGATGGGATTGCACACATCAGATTCGCCCATGGAACGGTCATTCGACGCATCTGTTAATTCAGTCACACCGTCAATCCAGATAAACTGGAGAATACAGCGGGCCAACGTAACACAATCCTCAATGCCAATTATTTCTATGATGACATTCTTGTCAGTCATCCTCTTGACCTTGTAAGGTCCTTTGTAAAATGTTGTTAGGCAGTTCTTTCTATTCTCATTAGTTATATATACATGCGAAGCCGATTTTAAATCGGAGGACACGTAGCATTTAGTTTTAGCTTTTCTAGTCTTGGTTGGGGCCAAACGACACATCTTGTCTCTAAGTGCTCCTGCAAACCAATCTACATAACTAGAAGCCCAATCAAGACTACTTGGAGTTTCAATTAGAAGATCTCCAGGCAACCTTAATGGTTCTCCATAAACTAATTCTGCAATGGAAGTTCCTAATTGTGCCCTATATCTGTTGCGCATGGCGAGTAGTACTATAGGAAGATCGTGTATCCAGTTTGTTCCACTAGTACACCTTAATGCAGCTTTCAGTTCACGATGTAGCCTTTCTACCATTCCATTCGCTCGTGGGTTATACGCGCTATTATGTATTACAGTGGTTCCCATGATGTTGAGGGATCTTACGAAAAGCTCTGACATAAATTGACTACCGCGATCACTAGTGATCTTTTCCGGAACACCATAACGCGATATCCAATTATGTAGAAACGCGAACAAGACTTCTTGCGCTGTCATGTCTTTTAAAATCGCCACTTCAAATTGACGACTAAATCTATATACCATTGTCAGCAAGTATTTGTTTCCGTTTACTTCAGACATCTCGACAAAGTCTATGTGTACGTGTCTGAACCGTCCGATTGGTATTCCAATGTTCTTTATCTCGGTTCTGGTATGTCTCCACACCTTACACGTTTGACACTTGGCACAGGCTCTTACCCATACCCGTATGTCTTTAGACATGTGCGTCCATACGTATCTGTCGTTGATCAATCGAATGGTGGCTTTAATGGATGGATGACCCATGTCACGTAACACTTGGAAAATCTTGGCCCGTAACTCCAATGGTACATATGATCGTGGTTGACTTCTAGATGTTTCGCATAACAACCACTTGCCACTTATGAGCTTACGAACATATCCTGGTCTTTTGGACAATACTAATATAAAGGGATCCAATCCTTGCGCTTCCTCGATTTGACTAACGAAATCGTTCATTGATTCATCTAAATTTTTCAATGGACCTTGAAATATCAGCTCGACATCAGTTTCATTCGGTCGGCTAAGTGCATCGGCCACCACATTCTCCTTACCAGCAATATTAGACACAGTGAAATCGAACTCTGTTAACCGTGTTATTTGGGAATTTACACTACGAGAGTAATTAAGCCTAGCTGTCTTACCAAGTAAGCTAATCAATGGCTTATGATCGGTCAATAACCTAAACTTGTGACCATCTAAGTAAGGCTCGAAGTGTATCACTACGGCATAATTTGCTAGAAGCTCTTTGCCAAACGTATCATAACGTTTTTCTCGATCATTTAGCTTACGGCTATAAAACCCAATCGGTCTTAATATGTCCTGATCTCTTTGCTGTAGCACTACCCCTAATGCAACATCTGAGGCATCTCTGATTAGTTCGAAAGGTTTTTCCCAATCTACAGATGCTAATGTGGTTACGTCACTTAACATATCCTTGGCCTTTTGGAACTTTTCTCGGTCTTCTTGACTCATGTTTATAGGCCAAGACTTCTTGATCGTGCTCTTTTCACGAGTGAGATGGCTTGTTAACGACCCAAGAATTCCGGCTAGACCTGGAATGAATCGACGATAATAGCTGATCATACCCAAGAACCTTCGCAACTGGCGTACTATTCGGGGTTCCGTTACGTCCTTAATAGCTTGGACCTTATCTTCCAAAGGTTTAATTCCGTCTTTGGAAAATATATGATCAAGGTACTTAACTGAAGAGCAACCTATATTACTCTTATTAGGTTTGACCACTAATCCATATTGCTCCAGCCTGGTCAAAACGGTTTCCAAATGCGTGCGATGTTCATTTCGGGAGTGACTAAAAATTATTATGTCGTCTATATATACCCTCGCAAATGGACAATTCTGAAGGATTTCTTCAGCCAAACGCTGGAATGTCTGACTGGCATTTTTCAAACCAAAAGGCATTCGAAAAAATTCATGCGATCCCCCTCCTGGAAATCTGACTGCGGTGAGTGGTATCGAACTTTTTTCCAATGGTACCTGATAGTACGCATTCTGGAGATCTAAAGTTGAATAAACCTCATATCCCATTATATCCCAGAGCAAGGTACTCTGGGTAGGGAGAGGATAAGAATCACCCTTCGTCAATGAGTTTAATAGACGATAATTCCCACAAACCCTCCATTGACCCGGTTCAGGTTTGGGAACTACCACTATTAGGGAAGCCAAATTGGAATTTGACCTTCTACAAATCCCCTCATTGCGCAATTGGTGAAATTCTGACACAGCTACTTGTTGCTTGTGTTGTGCCAATGGTTGAGCCTTTGGTGAACAAGGCATCGGAGCCACCAAGTCTATTTGTTGTTCTACTCCTGTCTTCAGACTTATCCTTTTGGCACTGAAAGGCTGAATCACTGCAAGGTGTTTCTCAATTATATCGGCAAAGTCATGTGCGACTGATGGACTAGGTAAGAGGACTTTTCTAACTGCCGACGTGTTAGAATCAGTAGGTGTTGCTATCCCTACGCCTTCTGCGATAGTCCTAGCCTTGAGGTCTAATGCCAGCTTGAAATGCGTCAAGAAATCCATGCCAATGATATGGTCCTTGACATCGGCTACTAGAAAATTCCATCGGAAGGAAGATTTCTGGCCTAATGTTACCGACATTTCTTTCATCCCTTTCACTCCAATCGGATTACCGTTAGAGGCCCATAGTTGATAATCAAATGTGGGGCAATCTGCTTCCACCACGTCTGACCTAACTATGCTTACCTCAGCACCCGTGTCTATGAGGAATTCTAATCCAGATAATTCATCCTTAATAATGAACTTGTTGCTGGACAATCCGGCAATGTTTTCCAGTGAGAATCGGACTCTCTTGCCTTCTATCTCGGTGCTATTTACTCTAGTCGCATCTTTCGCTTTGAGTATGCCTTTTAAAGGCATATCTGGGAGCCTTTGCAATGTAACCCCCCTACGGCTCCTACTAACGGAGGTTTCGTCCTTTTCCCGGTGATGGATTTCTCTCAACCGGTTTTGTGCTTCCTTTCCATCTGGGTCCACCTAATCGCGGGTAAATACAATTCTTACCTTGGCACTTCGCACTGCGTCCGTATTCGCAATGTGCCTTACACCATCCGCGTGGCTCTTCGAAGCGTTGACGCGAGTGACTCCCTCGACGTCTATTATACTTATCCTGACTCTGAAGTTGTGCAATATCACTACGCAAGCTAGCAACTTCTCTACATAAGAAACGCAAGGTTTCTTGTATAGTCAGGTTGTTTTCGGTATCTGCCCTGACTGGCTGCATCGTTACAGAATCTGCTATTACAGCATGTACTTTTGGTTCTTGCTGTTTATACACGCCGTCTAACAATCTGAGTTTTGTTGGCCAATCTATGTTCATTGTGTCAAATACTTCCATTTTTGTTCTGAGCCTAATTGGTAGCTCAGCTGTAAAAATGGAGTTGACTACATTTCTAGATATATTCAACCTGGAAGCTTTTGTGCAAAGGCGTTCATAAAATTCGGACGGTAATTGACGCCCCATTTTTTCTAAGCGTAATAATTATCACATTTGCGCTGATCTTCCAGGCTGATATCTCTGTTGAATTTCAGCCATTAATAACTCAAATGCATTGTACGGCTTTTCTTCTTCAGTTCTGTCTCTGAAATTTTCCAAAGCATTTCGTAAATTTTCAGGCAATGCCATCCATGCTACAACAAATTTCTCCATAGGGTTCCCGATATTATAAGCACTGAATATCATTTGGGTATCTCCTACTCAACTTGAATGTTTTTCTGATTTATACTGTGATAGACTTAATATTCTTCGACTTGCGCGGTCGCCAAATTCTGTTGAGGCCCCTAACCTATTCGTGTCTGTAATCCCCATAGATGCCAGATCGCTGGAATTCCTAAAATTCACAGTAGAGTCTGATATGCTTATATTATTGCTTGCGTCATTTAAGTTCAAGTCCGCTATGTCCTGCACTAACCTACTTGTGTCCTCGAATTTAATATCGGTTTCCATGATCAAATGGTATAACAATTAAATCGACACTTACGGATGGCAATCGGAAGGTGAAAATTGGAAAGCTGTTCCTTTCATCAATAATCTGTTTTGGTATGAACGTGACCCAACAATAAAATCAAATATACCTGTTTCAATGCTCCTCCTCGGTGTTATTTTATATCAGAACACAAGGCAAGTGATGGAATAATATATTGGATAATGATGTAATCGTTTATTATGGAAAGAAATGTTAAAATGCAGAAGACCAAAATTACAATACCAGACAGGGAGCGAGATACTCAAAAACTAAAAATAGCGCACAATTTTAAAATCAAGTATTTAAACAAAGAATGTTCTGGAAAATGAAAAGAAAAATTCTTTTTAAATAAAGATGTTATAATCAGCTATGGTGGTTTAAATTTATCAGTCAAGGTCATTTTACATAAGGCGGAAGATTTAACATCCTCTGCAATGGAGAACACAATACCAGTCCTAATTAAGGCCCCTGACAGCACTAATTTCAGTCATATTGGCACCTAACTGACTTTGTGACATCGTATGGCATTTAGTCGAAGCCGGGGCGTTTTACAAATCCAATGTTGTTTAAAACACAAGCGTAATCTTCAAATGTCGAAAAGCGATCATTGATTAATTTTTATATTGCGGAATTATTGTGCTCCTTTATTGTCTAATTAAAACGTGGGACCGAGTCTTATTCCGTCGCTGTTTATCGTATATTATTATTTGTAAGTTATCTCATTCTGGGTAACTATTATATAACTATTACATATTTAAGTTACCATTTTTAATTCAGTACATAATAATAAGTATTTTGTAGAGGCTCCTGTATTATATGCTGATGTGTGCCCCAATTCAGATTTAGTCGTAGTGTGCCTAAAGGAGTCTAAATTTCTATGGCAAGGTCATAGGGTTCACAATAAGGTAAGCTTTAAATAGCATTTGGGAATCTCGGACTCAAACTGAATGTTTTCGTGTTTTGAATTTAAGATTAGCCTCCATGCTAAACACCTAAATATATAATTAATTATTCGATTAATAGGCGAAGGACTGTGTGCTTCGTACGAAGCATTGCACCAGAATATTTAACTTGGAATGAGATTAGACGCGGAAAAAATTAATTGAATTGTCTGTTCCTGAACGATCCCAATATGCACAAATGAAAATAGAAACTTGTTTATATTGTGAAGATCAAAATTTCTAAACCCCACCCGAAAATGGAATGGCAAATGAAACTTGCTCGAGAAAATCACGCAAAACATGCACAAAGTACAGAATTATTAATAATAATAATACATTTATTTGGCAACAAAGACCAACAGGCCCAACCATTGAAATAAAAAATCAAAGGTAGGATATGTATAGATGAATGAAATTGTGACTAGAAAAGTATTAACCATAGGGAAAGGAGGAGTTGAGAATTATAAGTGTTTTCATCAACTTCAAAAATATGATAGTTCGATCTGGTGAACAAACGGTTCAATTTGACTACGTAGGAGCGGTTGGAGTACAAACCGTGAAGGTTTCGAGCTTCAATGCGGGATAAGCTGTTGCCGGACAGTCGAATTTGAGCGTGAGTTCGAAATTGAGGGCGAACCAGCTGCAGAAGTCTACCGACGGAGATGTTTGTCGCGGAGATAGAATTTCTGTAGGGTAGTATTAACTAGGATGAAGTCGACCAGATTGAGGCTAGTGGAGATTTGGGCTGTCAGTGTCTCGTGCAGGATTCACTGGCTTCCATTGAGCGAGAATACGATTGATAGAAGACGAGTGGAAATCAGCGTCCAATGTATACCGTCGGATGGTCCGGTAGACTTCGAGTTTCCGATAGTTCGCTGAAACAAGAATAGCAAGTATTTAGTAGAGCAAAAGTACAGTTTTCAATATTTGGATGCGGTAGAATAAAGTTTAGATTAGAAAGAGCATTATGGAGTCAAGAATTATAAATTTAGAATCAGATGAGAAAAGAGGAATAACGAGGCCAGCCAAAAGTAACTTCGCACTCCGAAATAAGTGGGTAGCCTGAGAATGAAAAATAGTGTTATGGGTCACGAAAGATCCAATTGCGCTTCCAATCAGACGTCTTGCGTAGAAATTTGTTAAAGTGGTGATTGTGGGCCGCCTTTTATTTCCGCGGGAAGAGCGTTAAATACACTAGTGTCTTTAGAAAAGAGATTTCTTTAAATATATTGAGAGTATGGTTGGTGTATTGAAGAGTTGCTATAGCATGTGGCATAGTGGTGACTTCAGTGAGCGAAGTTGGACAGTGATAAGCATGCTGTGCTCTTACGAATAAAGTAAATGATTCGTAAGTGTTCGATGGCGTGTGAGGAGGCTATAGTAATAAGACAGTAAAATTCGCTAGCGTATGATATGAGGGGCAGGGCGTAGACCTTGAACAGAGTGAGTTGGAGAGTGGGGTTGTTAGTCTTGAAGCAGATCATAAGTAGTATGTTTAAGATGTGGGAGAAGTCTAGAGATTTTGAAACATAGATACCAAGGTGCTTGGCCGAATCTATTATTTCAATACCAAAGGGACAATTAGCGACCGGGAGAGTGCAGAGTGGGTCAGAGGAGAGTTTTATCAAACGAGTCTTAGCGGGGTTTAGTTTGAGACCCATTTTGCTAACCCGCGAATGTAGCGAGGATCAAAGTTCAGATATAAGATGTAAGGAAGGGTTGGATATTGTAGGGTTACTGAGTACCATTACCATGTCATCTGCCTATTTAAATAGCTTGAATAGGTTGTCTTCAACATGCACATGTGCGAGTGAAAGGTTGAGAAGAATAGGACCAAGTACGGAGCCCTGCGGAACTCCAGATCGGTTAAGGGCTGACCTCGAGTGACTATTTACGACTTACAGTTGCGCATCGGTTCTGAAGATAGTAACCGATAAGATTGAGGACGTTGCCGCAAATACCACTGATTAACAAACGGATTCAATTGCCGAAAACGACAATAAATCAAAGCCTTGGATATATCTAGGAAGAGGAGAGTGAATTAATGACCTTTGGAAATAGGGGAGTGGCAATGATTAAGGACACTAAGTTGGTGGAAGAGAAGCGGCCATTCAGAAAGCCATGTTGATCGTCGGGGAGATAGAAGTTATCCAGAGATTTACTGTAAGGGTAGATTACTTTGTATAAGATCCTGTCGAAGAATTTAGTGAAAGAAGGGAAAATAGCTATTAGGCGAAGATCTTTGAATGAGGGGATTGACGAAGTGCCATTTTTTGGGAAGGGCGAAATCGTCGAATTAAGCCATTTCGGAGGACAGGTAGTTTAGAGGCATCGTTAGATAACATCACCAACCAGAGAGAAAAGATTCCAGCCTAGAAGGGCAATCATGCTGACCGAGACAGCGTACCGATTTAATTGGTGTTTAGATTTGATGTCTGACTGCTTGAACAACCGAGGCCGGGGAAATGTCGAACCAGAGAAGTTCTCAGCTTCTCCGTTGTCGAGCATCACAGCAGGCGGAGTGGAATTAGAGAAGGGGTCGAGGAGATAATTTAGATAATCGTCGGAAATAGAAGTTTATGTATGAGGTTTTGGATTTTGAAGCACTTGATGTTTGATGTCTGCGAACTTTTTCCGGCAATTAGGTGTCGTGCGGATGCGTCTCTCGATGTTGAGCGCTTGTTGATAACCCGTTTTATGTGCTCATCCATACGTTGCAATGCGAGAGCGCGAGCAAGCGACGATGTGCTTAATCTAGAGTTGCGTGCAAGGTTATCGCGTGCCTTAAACAAGGTGTTCAACATTTTCGTCGCGTATATGTGTTGAATAGGTTGGCAGAATTAATGTGGGTGGATAAATCGTTATGGACATCAGAAAAACGTGAAGAGAGGTTGTCTGGGAGAAAAAGATCCCCCCAGTTAACGCCGTCACAGTCGACGAAACTCTTCCCAGTCGGTGAATCGCCTGAATGATTGAATGCCCTCTATGGATATAGGATAAAAGAGTAATGAGGAAGGATCCCTGACAGTGATCGAGATTAGGGAAGATCTCCCGAGATTAGACATTGATCACATCTTTGTTGGAGAGGACACAGCTAATTTGGTTGTTCCATCTGGTAGGGAAGTGCACAAATTGATTTAGTAAGTTATCCACAATGAGCCGAAGCAACGGGTGATTTTCAGAAGTACGATTTTGCCAGTTTGCCAGAGGGAGGTTGAGGTCGCCAACAACGATGTATCGATCGGAGTACTGAGGGAAAACAATGGACATAAGTTGAGCCCCACGAGTGTAATCGATGATTGAGAGGTTGGGGAGTCTGTAGACAACGCAAAAAATTACGCTTTGATTAGGAATCAGTAGCTGAAACGAGAAAAATTCATTTCCTAGTGAGTTCGATATAGACAAACGTTTGGGCATGAGAGGGGATAGGACAAAGGCAGCCAGCCCACGCCCTCGGCCGACATTTCTGTCACTTCGAAGGAAAGTGTAACCATTGATGAGGAAAACGTCATCGAAGTGTATCATAGGGGACAGTCATTTTCGACAAGAAGGCACATACATATATAAGGAAAGCAAACTTAGATTTACGGTTGTCATGTCTAGTAGTCTCGCCAAAATTGTACATGACTGGAAATGTCAGCTGTACTATTTCTATTTGGTCACAGGCATTAAATTTTTGCAGCTTTCACTATATGGCTTTAAGTTATACAATTAAATAATCATTGATTGTATGGGTGGCGTTAATATAAGGTTATACCTTCCGTTCTTGAAATATGCACAATTCAAAAGTATATTTACTACCAAGGAATTAAACAAAGTGTGTTTTAGAAATTAAACGGCTATTTTCTTTCGTAATGATATTCGTTCCAAACACCCACGGTGATTTAAATTTATCAATAATTGTTTTTTATTTTGTCGGAGGAACCATCTTCCACTGCATACTCCACCTCATAAAGGCGTCTATTAATAAACGTAATATATGTCTTTTGGAGTGGTTGTCGCCGTGTTCTTACTCTGGTTTAAGGCCTTAGGCTGTTCGCGTTTAATTATTAAAAAGCGGCTGATCAACATTCGTTGTTATCGGACTGCAAGTATAATCCCCAACGTTTGGTTCATCTTCAAGGTGCTTTCAGTTCCTTATTATAATTTGAATGGAATTAGAGCAACCGCATTTAGAACAAAAAGAATCAATTATTATAAGAATTTTTATGACTTTACTCCATTGTAAAACAACCTAGCTATTTAATTTAAAATTGTGCAACTAATTTTTTAGCCTTTGCCCACAAATTTATTTTTTAAAGCACTACTGTGAGGACTCAGATTACTTTGGGCTATTTCTTGTCTTTACCTGGAATCGTTTGTAAGCTTGAAATCAACACCAATCTTACTGTATTTAGCCAGTCGCACATCAAAGCAGAACTACCGTCAGTCTCTCTTACTGACGCGCTTTAACCTTCTATGATCATCGTCAGAGAACGACAGTAAATTGACTAACGAGGATCAAATCCCAATGCATATATAAGGAAAGCAAACTTAGATTTTTGGCTGTCATGTCTAGTAGTCTCGTCAAAATTGTACATGACTGTAAATGTCGGCTGTACAATTTCTATTTAGTCACGGGCATTAAATTTTTGCAGCGTTCACTACATTGCTATAAGTTGTACAATTAAAAAATCATTGATTGTATAGGTGGCGGTAATATGAGGTTATACCTTCCGTTCATACTGACCTTGATTTATCCTTCTGGTCCTGTTTGAACTATTTTGTTACCAGGTGCGTAATACCTAATAAACAACTGCATATATCCGTACCACAATTTGGGCGCTAATCTCGAACAACAATGGTAGAATTACTGAATGCATTTTTATCACTTATATATAGCAAAGCTGCAAGTTCTCATTATCTGCTTCCGACCCTGCTTAAGTAATATATTCTTTCGTCTCAGCGCTTTATGTGATTCACATGAAAGAAGAGAATAAGCCTGGAGTCGGCCATGACGATGTTTTGTAAATCATTTTCCCTAAAGGAATTAATTCATCAGCGGCATTTATATCGCCGTCTGACAATAGCTTTAATTCTACACATTACTTGAGTGTTTGGCTAAGTACACTGTAACGTTCTATTCGATATTTTGTCGAAAACGGGTACGTCTGCTAAATCTGTAATTAATGCGGTTTCTAGCACAAGCAATTCTTGACGCGTTAGGGCCTACAATGAGTTTTTAAACTTTAACTACTTGCAGTGAAGACCATCAATGACATCTACCTTCCACTTTTTAGAACAATTTTGTAATAGTCCATCATGAACTGTACTATTGAATAATTTCAGGATACAAGTCCGAAGTTCTCCCAGGAGCTAGATGAGTCGGCCTTGACTATGTAGACGATATTGTTTTATTTTAACTGTCCAGGTCACTCTGAGCTCAATGCTCAACGGCAATGGTGAACGATTGTTCCGTGGTTGTGCAGAACATAGCTTATACTTAAATAGCAAAAAACTTCAGATGTAATGTAAGGCATTCTGCCACATTTCGTCCAAGAGTCTCAGAAAATAGTGGACTCAAATTAATCACGTAGCAATTAGTTGTAGATTGCGTGGTTGTATCAACGATTGTTTTTTTCGGAACATCTGTTTCGAATCAAGCCATTTACTCATCCGGCACTAAATGTGCCGGAAGATAAATAATAATAAACGTCACAGATAAGCCACCTTGAATAACCGTCTTTCCGACAAAATATCAACATATCTAAAAGCAAAGTTAGCTGGTCTTGGTTGGGAAAATTATTATTTACGTCTGACAAAAATAAATTCCACTATGCACAATGCACACTCCGTTTCTGTTTAATTTTGCAATGGACGATGTAATTAAACAATAATTGATTGCACAAGTGGTGGTAATAATTCTTTAAATCAGGTTTGCGAGCTTGAAATGAACAACAATCCCATTCAATTTATCCAGTCGTCGAACAACATAACAAAACTACCGCGGTAGTTTTGAAGAACGATGTAATAAAAAATACTATTCCATTCGTTCAGGATGTATGTGACTAAGTTCTTCCTTGTGGTAGATTAGTCAATATTGACTATACAGACCATAATGTATTGTTTGACAATCGAGATTCTGCTCAGGCCACCTTGAATAGATTATCAGTCGTTGTTCTGTATTTCAGTATTAAATTCTCACCCACCAAATGTAAGATACTTTTACAGAATCACCCAGCACTCACTCCTGTTTACCTCGATTATATTGATTGGGTCGTTTTTGCGGATTTCCTCAGAAATTTATGTGTCGTCCAGCTTAGACGTAATTATCCGCAGTCAAATTGTTCATTTGTGTACAATATACTCTTACTAAGTTTTCCAATCCGTTAGAGGCCATTGTTCAGCCAAACGAAAATTCTTTATATTTATTAATCAATTATAAGAGTTGTATCAAGCGCGTCCATTTATTAAACCAAAATGCAAATATCTATTATTTGATATTCACTTCTGGGGCTCGAAGACTGTTTCCATCATTGTGATGACTTATTCTTAATTCATTTACTTCTGCAAGGTCTCTGTTTTATTCACTTCAGCCATAGATAGGGAAATTGGAGCGTCTCGGCCTCACAGGAGGCTATTGCTACAACTCAAACTCTGCGGCTATAAAATACGAAGATCTGGACGTGGTTCGCAGGTTTACATATCCTGGCCTCTCTATCAATAACTAAAGCAATATGATTGACGAAGTGGGTATAAAAATCGTCAAAGCTAGAACAACCTTCTCCATTAAGTGGTTATTGATCAAAACGCCATTATCTCACTTTGTCTTAATGGTCGTGTATACAATGCATTTGTACGTATAATGTTATTATATGCTAGTAAGACGGTTCCCTATTGATAAATTTAGACGTATATAGACATTCGACCACCGCTTTTTGAAAAGATAGGAATATGTATGCTATCAATAACGAATTACCAATGATTACGTACGTAGACGTATTTTTGGATCAGTTAACAAGTGCTCATCGTTAGACATACAAATAATGTTCCATCAATGAAGTTGGCGCGGTCACGTTTTACGTATACTTTCAGTTTGATTGCCCAGTAGAGGGTTAATTTCTCACCCAGCACCAGAGTAGCGCAACCAACAAGGTGGACAAAATTTGACGTGATAGAAGTAGCTAAAATTATCTTAATTAAAATTGACTATTGTAGGACCTGATTGCCTGCCAGGGTGGGGTACACGTGTGCATTATAGTTATTTGTTCAGAATACTGCGCGTTATGATATTTGAAGGAGCTCATTGGCGATCTAGTTGCAGATTTCCTTTATAGTTATCTTCGTATCTTTCTTTTCTTACTTAAGCAGAGGTTACACCTAAGTTTGGCTGTGTTTATGGCACGATACAACGACAACAGCAAATAAGCTGTATTAGTGATATTGCCTTGCCTTATAAATGAATTGACGAAAATGTCATTTTGTAGAGGTTTTGTTTGCCTCGCTTCTGTGTGATATCTATGTAAAAATACTCGTACGATTAAAACCACGCATGCTAGCTGTATTTCCTATTTAGTCTTGCCGAGATTATGCTGTGCAGTTGTTTAGGCTGCTTCGTTTCTGTTGATATATGTAGGTATTGTCATTTAAATTAGATCCACCCCTTCATAACTCATTCTCTTTTTATAATTTCTTTAGCTTAAATTGTTATTTTTGTCATTATTATTGTTATTACTATTGTTATTATTGTCATATTTTATCAGTTCTTATGGTTATGTGGAACTGAAGCATCTCTTGTTAAATACTGTTGTTTTTCCGTATGTGATGATCGCGAGACAGTGGAATGGGTGAACATATGTTAGATATTATTGGAGTTCTGCGTAGATGCTTGTTCGAGCCTTCATAATTAACAGTTGTTTCTGAAAGACACTGTATGTGAGGCTAATTTGCTAGTTTATATATTACCATACGAAGCAGGTCACCGTAGAGAAATACGATTCTATTCACCCACCAGTAGAAATGAACGACCTAGTGTTCATTTACAGCCAAAACTTAACTATAAATATAAGTATACGGAAGTGAAGTATCATATTATTGTGGTATAGGGCTATGTATTTCTAGTAGTATTTATGTTATTCAAAGTCCACTTACTGACTAATTCAGATACAGGTCTACGAATGATGCCGTTTCTCATCAGGTTTTGGAAGCTAATATAGACTGTTTTTCTAAGCAGCTAATCGAAAACTTGTCAGAGTTTAAGACCTTCGAATCTACAGGCCAAAGGCTCACTGGCGTATAGAAAAACTGTACGTAAATATGCATGGTAAACACGGTCTTTGTGAAAAAGTGATATAATCTCCATTCTCCCTAACTTTAGCTTAACTGCGGCTGACTCCTTTTGGAGGATAAGCCGGCTCCACATTTCATTGAGTTTCTTGGGAATTTGATACAAGTTGTGTCCCCTCAACACTCGGCTTTTTGATCGAGGACGCACCTCTAGCCTTTGCACATCCAAGCGCAGTCTGCAAGGCAGCAGTAAGTTGCATGGTTGCCGGTGGCTGTTGAGAGCTCATTCGCCATTCGGAAGTACGGGGTACTGTCCAGGAGTCCATGTAATCCTGTGGCTGTTGAACCCTTTTGTGGCGGGAACACACGCCGAGTCATGGTGCCGTCGTCGGGCTCATGTGGTATTTTATAGGAGATCCGATTGCCGGTCGGAAATCCACCACGCCCTGGTGACACCACCGCCATAGCCCCGTTAGCCCATGTACGATCGGCCATCGAGACATGGTTGACACCGTCGTACCATGTTGAGGAGGGGATGGACTTTACGACGGGGTTGTAAAGGGCTCTTTTGGCTTATTTTATTCTTATATTTATTTTATTACTCATTTTACACGAGTTATTGGTATAGCAAACAAGATGTTTGAACCTGTCAGTTCCTTCCATAACTACATTTTAAAGCTGCGGAATGAAATTTAATGATATGGTATCATATAGTGGGATTTTACATTTATAAGGTGCGAATTTCATATCGAATGACTAAACGACGGCAGCTAATTTATTCAGGGTGGTCGGGGAAGCATCACTGGTGTCGAATAATAGTGCGGTATCATATGTACAATCAAGATCTATTAATATACTGCTGAGAACTTCGACAAATTCATCCTGTTTTATGGAAGACTAGTTCATAATGGCACCTGTTGTAAAATTAAACAAAGATTTTTTAAGTGGCCATCCTTGATGAACCTGCAAGCAATAAAGTTTCGCTATATATCCTTATAGACGCTGATGCGACTAGGTGTTTTCACGTAAAGAGTACGCATAATATTTACTAATGTAGCGAACATACCATTTTCCATTATAATATCGAACATAACGTAGCGAAGCACTGAGCCAAATATATTAGTTTAGCCTGGGAAGAGGGATATTATGGGATTGCGATATAAACATTTGTCGCTTTGATACCGTAAGTTAAAAATATTTTCTATATGTACTCATCCTGGTCAGAATCCAGACTGCTGAATTTAATATTCGGATGATATAGAGCGTTAAAATGCGTAAATTAAGCTAAGCGAACAAATTAGAAACGACTTGATTCAAGCTTATACCATAATAGTTATTGCATGAAATATTATCTTTTTAATACTGGAATAATAATCGACTTTCCCAAAATACTTAAACCGTCTTCTGATGTCATAATACACAAAACTGATTTTTTAACGTGCTACAAATTTCCACCACTCCTTAAGTTTTGTCGCCGACAGGTCATCTTTATCTGCAACTTTTCGAGGTTAAAGCACTGGGACTGCATTCCGTAATTTCTCACCGGCGGTTTCGGAACTCATACACCGATATAGACGACCTATTGCTTAAAATGTTATTGTTACGACCATTCACTGTTTCGCTAACTTTTACTGCTCTCTGACATTTTATGTGAATAAGCTAGGAAAAGCATATGCTTTTTAACCTTTCTAGTCAAGTACAATTTAGGATAGACTTTCAGATTAGGCTTAACTTTATATCCAAACTAGGAATGGACGAACTAGTGTTCTTGTACAGCCCCCATGTACCCATGAATAACATTAAAAACCATTATGTTGTACTTTGTCGGCTGACGCACAGGATTACAAGGATCGCCTCATGCGCTAAGTTGTGCGGAATGAATAAACCAAATCTGGATGCTACAGATATCTTTATTTCCAATTCTGACAATTTTCTTCAATTTCCTCCTCTTCTTGATCTAACAATAATTCTCTTTTAGATGCTATGCGTATCGCTGAATGTTGTATTGCCAAGTATCGAATCACATTAAATTGGGGGAATTCCATAGAACGTACGTTGAATTAATTATAAATTTATGTGTTGCTTTCCGAAACACAAATGCAAGATACTAAGTGTATTACAGATATGGGTGTATAGTCTTTAACTACATGTTATTCGTTTCGTATCTCTCTAACCACTTATTTATCTGAAGTTGGACAATGGCTTTCGGTATTGTCTTTAGCTCACTAAGCTGAAGCATGTTTGACTAAAAAGATCGTTCTAAAAGAGAAATTTTCTGCGGCACATTTGTTAACTTTCACTAAACTCAATGCTATAAACCTTAGTCAATGTTGCCTTTTGGTTGCGCCCGAGTATGTTCAGCCAGTTGTACCGATCACGCGTTCTACTATTCTGTCGTTTATTGGCAGTTATGTAGCATTTTGGGCTCCTGTAGAATGAGTCATTGGTTGTCTAAAGAGTTTGTGGAGATTTTCTAAACAAGGCGCAAAATTACTGCTAACTCGACTTATGTTAATTCACGTTGATCTTTTAAACGCCAATTTAAGCATAGTCTGAAGGATTATCCTTGGTCATTTTGGACCAAAAATGCTCAAGTCATGAAGGATATGTTCGCGTAAGGTAGCATTCATTTTTTGTTCAGATCTTTTCACTATTAAAAGATGGCGAAACAATCATTGGTTGTCATAGTAATTTAAAAATCGAGAAAATTTTGTCATTTTGATAGGTGGGTCAACTAATTAAAATTTATATTTTCCTCCGATGCTTTGCGTCCGACATTAATTAAGAATAGTGGCATTAAATCATTTTTTTGTAATGTACGGAATGATGAATCCGTGCTGATTGCATGGAGCTTCAGAACCTACGATTATTTTTCGCATATATTTAATAATATAAGGGGTATATCTGAATTATATTCTCTCCTCTAACTATATTTTAGTTTGTATTATTGCATCATTTATTATTATTATTATTAGTTTTTCCGTGGTTATTTGTCATTGAAACATCACTCATTAAAGATTTTTGTTTTGCTATGTCTAATACCAATTAATGTGTCGACTAAAACTCTATGAGTATTAAGATTATGCGAGATTGTCTAGTTTCAAGAATTTCCACAGATTTACCAAATATACTAATTTTTCTGGAACCTAAAATGACGCAATCGGAAGTAAGTTCATTTTGCTTAGCGGATCCTAACTTCGTTTAAAATATACTCGATTTTTTTCGTCAAAACTAGTCAATTTCTATTTAGAAAAATCTTACCTTCTGTAGTAAAGACTGCTGTTCGAGTTTGCTTACATCTATTTATAACTTATTTTATTTACCTTTCTAGATAATCGGAGTTTAAATTTACTCAGAATTAGTACATTGTCCAAATCGACTAGCGTGTTCAAAATTGATTGACAGGCGGATGCAACTACTTGATATATATGATCTTTAAAATACACTTGGGCAACAGGGAATAGATCAATTACTGTCCCTTGTTTTGCGAAACTGTTTTTCACCCACTATCTTCGTTGTCAAATTTTTCGTTGGATGAGCTTGCCCTAGAAAAAAATATTTATTTCTACGTGATATATTTGCTTTTGAAGCACAACATTTGGCACAACTCCTTACACTTCTGACGTTTGTGTGACATTGAACTGAAAGTAACTCTGCAACCTGAAAGCAATTCTACGTAATTTGACCGCTCAATTTAAGCACTCATGTCTCCGTTGTGTGTGTAACGCTCTGTGGTGGCCTAGGCAGTTATGAAGAAAAGGAAATGCTGATTAGTGTCAGCCATTGATTATACTGAAGGTCTTTAAATATGCCAACGCGATTAGGAAATTAATAAGTAAAGGTCTTAGAAAATATTGAATCACTGAATTCTAGAGGGGAATACAGTACGGCCAAGAAGTAGAGTTCTTTAAATGATGTTTGCAAGCTTGAGATAAACGTCGGTCAAATGGTGTCTCACCAGACGCACAACTTCGGAAAATGTTCGCCATTCATACGTACCAACGCCTTTCGCCTTTCTATGGTCATCATTATGCATGATGCGATACAGTGAAAATCGCAAGGGAGCATTATTGCGGATGTCCCCTTGCCCTAAAACTTACTTAGCCATACTGGGGTGTAGGGGCCTAGCTATCCTATTTGCTATGTGTTACTACCGTAAGTATATTCGTTCTAACTTGTCATTTCCTCTCAGAAATAACTTTCTTATTAATTTTTTTTGTTTAATATTAATTTTGTCATTACTATTACTGCTTTGAAATTTTTCTCATTTTTATGGATTTATGACAGTGAAGCCTCGGTTATTTAAGACATTTGTTTTAATTTGTGTGATTGTAATATGATAATGATTATAATGGGGATGATGATAGTAATAATGTTAGTAATTATGATGAGTATTTTGATAGTGGTGATGATGGTGATAATGATGATGAATATTATTAGTATGATAATGATGATGATCATCATCGATGCATCACAGCAGTGCATATATAATTCAACAATTTAGATATGCGGCTCTTTTAATAGTATTGCATACAGTGTGCTTGATTGGAAATGTCAGCTGCACAATTTCTCCCATTACTACTGATACAGTCTCATTGTTTGTTTAATTTTACAACTTATTTGTGTGTGTCTCAAACTGTAATAAGTTCATGTTCGTAACTGCGTTGACATTATGCTGCAGACATTTCCAGTGAAGTGCACTGAGTGCGAAAATACTATTGGTGCGAACCACATATTTAGTTTTTGCTTCCCTTGCGTACATATTTATGTTTGATTCTTGTTAGCTAGATTGTCTTCGTGCTCGGCTGATTATCATGTAAGGTAGAAACGCATCAGTATCTGTGATGCGTTAGTTATGCTACAGTGTGAGACAGATTAGACACAATGTGATTGGTGCTTACCGAAAGCTTTTAAAGAAATGCAATAATAAAAAATAATTGTTCTTCTAATGATTGGATGCGTAATTTACCTAAATTTATTCTCAAGTAAACAGCATTGATAACAATTACTTTAAGCAAGATTGAGATATTAGTATAAATATCTGACACATGTACATCAATTTGTTTAAAGAAACTAAGCATTGTATAATATAAAACTGCAATTAATCCAATAAACGGGTTTCGTCCTTATTATGAACTCATAACGTACTGTCTAAAATTTGTCGCCGACATGACTCGAACC
Source organism: Eudiplozoon nipponicum (assembly GCA_029291075.1). Classification (NCBI taxonomy): domain Eukaryota; kingdom Metazoa; phylum Platyhelminthes; class Monogenea; order Mazocraeidea; family Diplozoidae; genus Eudiplozoon; species Eudiplozoon nipponicum. The sequence continues at coordinate 14,355 of JAQBSW010005014.1, read as the reverse complement.
TGGCCTCCTTCCGTAAACTAACCACTTGATTTAAATAATTTTACTCACGCTCATGATCATTCATGTTCAAATTTAATAGTATACGAATTTGACGGAAGTTACAAAACGTTATGATTGTTATGACGAGGAAATTTTGCAGCCTAAAATTTATATTGGACGTCTGTATCTAGTGGAACTTTTCATTTTTTTAATAGTCTGTATTTATTGCAATTCAATTATTCTTAATCAAATTTACACTGCTCTTTTAATAACGAGAAAGTGGTTTGATGCCTAAGTACATGTGCTAGATGGGGCTCTTAGGATTTGTGACTGGTTAAAACATATTTATATTTTATTTTAGATACGCAAATTTGGTTTTTGGTCGTGCGTCTTTGAAGATTCTTTAATTGTTATTTATTTTATTTTTTCTGTAAATCATTTAAAAAAATATTTTATTTATTTTTTAGGTATTTTATTTTCCTTTCTAATGAAAACTACTAAATATGGCATTAAATTTTAACACAAGATTTGCAGTTGCCGACGTCATTTCCTTTTGCATAATTAAAAGATGGCGAAAAAACCCAAGGGTTCATCCTCGCGCAAGAAGTATTCATTTATTTCGTTTTTGCTAGCGAAAATGCATGTGGTATCTGAACACAAGCCAATGGATTCAACCGAAGAAATACTAATGAAATTTTGGAATTTGGAGTATAAACGTGAAATGAATGCTATTGCGTAAACTGTATTTAAGCTTATTTTGAGTAAAATTATTAAGTTTGAAAAAAACACTAAAAATGAGACAAAACAATTCTTGGGTGATTCCGATGAATTAAAATGGTCGCAAGTGGTTTCACTAAACAATAAGTGGAACGACTTAATAGTTCCCCAACGTGAAAAATACTTCAGAGGAGTACTTCAAATTCAACTAGAGAAAAGCAAGGATGATTTCCTGACATATAAAGAAAATACGAAGCTAACATTTCATGAAATTGATAAAAGGATAAATGATTTGGAGGTAATACAGTTAACACCTTGCAGTTTATTACTCTTTTCTATTCATGTCACGTCTTGAGCCAACTTATTATGTAGATATTATTGTTCCATCATATCTATTTCAAATAGTACTTCAAAGTGTGTTAACCGTTACTAAGACATTGTTTATTATTTAGTTTAACGCTCTGGTACTGCTAATTTCTCTACAGAATTGATAACACCAGTCGCACATTGTTATTTGAAAAATCCCCAAAATAGCGTTACTTAAGGTAGCTGCAGGTTCCGATATTTTTCTAGCTACCTTAGACATTACCATCAACTAGAATGTACATTTCCTTAAGAAAATGTGAATGGTGCTTTGCCCTGGCAAAACTCGGCCCTCATTTCCTATGGTACTCATAATAGTTGCTAAGGTGTTACTATGCGGTTGTTGTGGTACTCTTGGTGCTTGCTATGGCTGTTGCTAGGGTATTTGGGGTGGTTTCTAGGGTGTTGCTATGCGATTTCTAGGGTACCCGGTATGGTTACTAGGGTGTTGCTATTTTTTGTGGTTTTCAAGGACAGAAATATCACTTATCAAACACACAGTTTTATGAGCGATCCCTAACCATAGTATTTCTATGAGGCAACTTTGAGAGGGGCTCTTGCGCCTCAGTGGTATGACTTATACCACACCGTGGGGTATGTTCTCGCACAGCCTGATAGCCTCTCCAAATGTGGTGATTCACATGTTTATTCGACAATCTCTATCGAAGCTATGATTCGTTAAATTTGGCCGCAATGCATTGTCTATGTTGTACAGGAAAAATAAGAATAATAATAATAAGTATGGTGCATATTAATAGTGATGCTCTGCCTTCGACAATCACTACTAATAATAGCAATGTAACTGTATTAGAAATACATTGTTCACTGCCGTATAAACACTAAATACAGTAACAGAGCAAAGAAAATTGTATGAATAAAGAATGGATCTAGCCTAGATTGTAAGTTACTTTTGAAGCGCTTATTGCAACACACTGGTCAAACTTGACTTCGGAAACGGTTTTATGATTTCCGGTATATTATTTTATAACTAAGCAAAAGAAACACTCCTGCGCAATCAATTATTTTTTAATTGTATTAACATTTATATATGGCGAAAACAGCGAAAAGTTAATGTTTTTGACTGTATAGAAATTGCGCAGCTGACATCTCCAGTCAAGTACAATGTACGCGACCCTTCTAAAGTTGAGAGCCGCATATTAAATTTTGCTTTCCTCATATATGCATTGCAGTTTGATTCCCGTTAGTCAATTTGCCGTCGTACTTTGATGATGATCATAGAAGGTCGAAACGCATCAGTGCGTTTGACTGACGGTAGTTTTTCTATGTTGTTCGATGCCTCGTTAAATGCAACGTGATTGTTGTTTACTTCCAGCTCGCAAATTTGGTTTAAAGAAAGCTTAAAGTGCGATTGATTTATCTAGATATGTTAACCAGTTAGCTAGTGCAAAAAGAAAATTGTAATGCTCACGTTGGTCCTTTCGCGAAAACAAATTGGTTCTATACCATTGTACTTGATTGTGTCATATGTCAATATGAAGCTAGCTGATAAAATATTATTCTACCAAACAATTGAACATGTAACATACGTGAAACGTCACGTTGCTGGCAATATCAAGGCGTTCTAATTGTTTTCCTAACGAGGAGTACTTATTACTGGTAAAAATTCCTTTAAGCTCATAGTTCTGCTGCAGAGCTTAAAAAATCGAGATTCTATCCAACCACGCCATCAGAGACAACGTAATAACTATTTCATTATTTGCGAATCTTTATGACTAATTCAGTTATTCTTTTGACACGTCTGGAAATTTCGAGTAACCCTTGTTGAAGGAAATGCGTGGGCATATCGTCCGTTTTTTATGCTTTTTGCTCAAGGCCCTAACAGATAAGCACTCCTTCAGAACAATTAAAGATTCCATAAAAGTTATCTTATTTTGCAACATTAACTGCATAGTAGGCATATTCGCGTTCAGTAAGTAGGCCAAATACCTGATACCGTCCCCGTAAAGTGCTGCAGTGACTTTTGAGAAGACATCGAATTAAACATTGTTTGAGTGATGACACATCCATGTCGACAGGCAAAGCCGATCGCAAAACTTCGTTGATGCACTTATTAGTGCAAATGCAGATGAATGAGTCATTGTAAAACGTTTTGTGCAGTGAAACAATTTTGGTCCAGACACCATAATTTTGCATACTACATCATTTACTGCCCATGAGATAGAGTCGAAAGTATTTGAGTAGTCTAGGAAAACTACGATAGCTTTCCCGCTGACATCGTGCGATGTAGCACTTGACTTTTGTTCACAAAGCCAATACTTATTTGAAATCTTGTCTAAGTTGGCCAAGGTTGCTCTTTTCATTGTTGATGAATCATTTGAATATAATTGCAGTGACCACCTTTGAAACAGATGGAGTTAATTTATATCACGTTAGTTGAAAAGGGTGATGGTGTCATGTTTTGTGAATGAGGACTACAGCGGCTCGCTTCCACTTGTGTGGGAAGGCTTCGTCTTATTTGCATTACTTTTGCAGATCCTCCCAAACCTCTTACAAAACCTGTAAAAAGGATATCACCTTATTTATTTGTTCATTTTATCCATTAAAGTGATATTTTTATAAGGCAGTAAATCTGTCAACGTACACTGGATATATGTTGGGTATCCGAAACTAGAATCCAGGATCCCACGTGTTTTCTAGGACTATGTGCACCATCTTTATCTAGGCGTTATTTGCTTTGAACTTACAAAACTATGGATTTTTTCAAACTGTACAATGTGGAGTCGATACTGCCTGTAGCTCACAAGCTGAAGGTTTTACTAGGTAGATCCTTGTAAACAGCCTTTTTTATGCAGAACTCTTTAAAATGCCCACTAAAATCAATTTCAAATCTCTTATTCAGCGTTGCCTTTGTGTTGTGCCTGAATATACTCCCAAAAAAGCGGTACAGTCGACAACAAGGACGCTTCTTAATCCAACATATATAATCTACTAAATGGGGTGAAAAGTTCTGATATTTTTGCTTATTGGTGACACGAATAAACATGTTAGTTGATTAAACCACGGAGTTGCATTTTGGTGGAAGATACATTTTTAGCTCAATATGAAACGGTAAGTGCGAACTACTGTTATGAAACTTTAGATGATTTTTCCAACTTCTTGATGTCGAAATTCCAAAAAAATTAAAATTCGGAGAAATAAAAATTACATCCGATGAAATTTATATTTAAATTTATTTATTGTTATTATATTTATATTTAAATTCAATTAATAACCATATAATTGGGCACATGCATCAGTATTGATCCTTGAAAGTAGGCTAATATCCGATATGTAGAACGCTGATCGCGAACTACCATAAAACGTCAGGTCTCAATCTGATACTCACCTTATTCGTGAATGGAGTTGACAAGATGTGTAGATCGTTTGCTAATCCTTTTAATACTGTATGAGATGAGGAGCCCGTGCCAGTTACTTCAGGCGAGTCGACCATAATTCCCAACATTAAACAAGGCAATATAAATTTTGCGATAACTATCAAGGTATAAATATAGCTTCGGTCTTTTATTTGTAAAGTGTTTATTTTATCTTACGCCATCTATATACTTCCCGTTAAACTATTATTAAAGAAGACCAAGACGAATTACAGTAGAATATATCTTTTTTTTAACTTTAGAAAGGTACTTTTGTAGCGATAAGTATATCGCTGTTCCAAAGTAGCCTTCTTTATTGACTTCAGTTCCACTTTTATCTTAGTGGATCACAACGTTCTTGTCAATATTCTGTCGAAAAGTGGTTTTCCCGCTAAATTTCTACATTATACGAACTGTTTACTGAAACAATTCTAGTCGTATTAGGGTCTACAATGAATCACCACACATCTTTACCACTATCAGTAAAGTTGGATGCACACATTCACCTTTTGTTGTTTCGTTTTTATAATATAGGCCATTAAAATATGATAATTCGATAACTGAGATTCTGCCTTGACCAACCTTATTAGGCAATACAATTTAATAATTGATTTTGCGGGTGGTGGTAACAATGCTTGACGGTAGTTTTGTGATGTTGTTCGGCAACTGGTTAAATACAATGGGGTTGGTGCTTACTTCAAGCTCGCAAACTTATTATATCAATATTCGTTTTTCTCTATGATTTCGCGTTTTCTATATTTAAAATACTTATAAAGAAGAACACAGCACTGAATTCAATTCTGTCATGTCACGTTAAAGACCTCGAAGTAGTTTGCTAGCTTGCATATGTGGGTTGCTGTGTCAATAGTCTAGACAAAATAAGTGTCGAGATGACTGAGAATAGCAAAAACCAGAGTAGCATTCAACAACCCATGCTATTTATGTAGAAACGCTGGTACTTCTCTCTTATGTAATGCAATGTATATGTATTTGCAATTTTGTTCTACTCTAATGAAACTTGATCATTTAAATACTGTTTGTTGCGAAGAGCTAATATATATGCAAGTATGTATTAGGTTTTGCGAACCTAGTAACAAATTAGTTCAGTTGTGACCAGAAGGATAAACCAAAGGCAGCATGAACTGAAAGTATAATCTCATGCACATTCGTTTCGTGCTTACTGGCGACTCATCAGTAGGAGCCGGTATTACGCCCTTTAACCACCATATATTTGGTAGAAGAATGTGGAATAATAGGACGGTACAATCTCCTAGACGAATGTGTAAACCTGTAATAGTGAAGCTAATATAATCTAAAGTCTACGACAATACGACTTCAATGCTAACTCACACTATATAATATATATACCGAGTCTGTAAAGGATACTAACACTATGGCTATTGTGTTAGTAACTGATTCCTTTTTTTGAAATCGATGAGTATCGGATATTATCACTATGGTTTCCGAGTCGGTACATGATACCAACCTGATGGATATAAATTTATGCTAAAGTTCACCCAAATTGAGAATTACAAATACCTGCTACTCCAGTTAAACCATACACTCTGGCCTTCATCGATATCAGTTATCACATTTCGCGGTAAGCATGACATTATTCAATTCAATATATTACAGTTAAATACTGTTTGTTGCGAAGACCTAATATATATGTAAGTATGTATTAGGTGTTGCGAACCTAGTAACAAATTAGTTCAGTTGTGACCAGAAGGATAAACCAAAGGCAGCATCAACGGAAAGTATAATCTCATGCACATTCGTTTCGTGCTTACTGGCGACTCATCAGTAGGAGCCGGTATTACGCCCTTTAACCACTATATATTTGTTAGAAGAATGTGGAATATATTGAATTGAATGATGTCATGCTTACCGCGAAATGTGATAACTGATATCGATGAAGGCCAGAGTGTATGGTTTAACTGGATTAAAAGGTGTTCGGAAATTGTTGTAATTTTCAATTTGGGTGAACTTTAGCATAAATTTATATCCATCAGGTTGGTATCATGTACCGACACGGAAACCATAGTGTTAGTATCCGGTACTCATCCATTTCAAAAGGTATCAGTTACTAACACAATAGCCATAGTGTTAGTATCCTTTACAGCCTCGGAATATATATTATATAGTGTGAGTTAGCATTGAAGTCGTATTGTAGTAGACTTTAGATTATGTTAGCTTCACTATTACAGGTTTACACATTCGTCTAGGAGATTGTACCGTCCTATTATTCCACATTCTTATTTCAAATATATAATGGTTAAAGGGCGTAATACCGGCTCCTACTGATGAGTCGCCAGTAAGCATGAAACGAATGTGCATGAGATTATACTTTCCGTTTATGCTGCCTTTGGTTTATCCTTCTGGTCACAACTGAACTAATTTGTTACTAGGTTCGCAAAACCTAATACAAACTTGATCATTTGTTGTCGAAGATTTGAGATACTTAAAGGCATTCGACAATCACTGTTTGAGAAAGCGCTCGTATACGTTACCAATAATGAATAATTAACACTGACGTTAACATAAATAATTTTGGCTCGGACGACACGTGCTCGTCAATATAAAATCAAATATAGCTTTAGTTACTTGTCACGTTTTACATATGCAATCAATTCCATTTCCCAGTAGATCAGTGCCAAATTAGTGTAATAAGCTTATTTGGCGGATTTTAAGAGGGCAGAAACAGCTTATTAGAGTATGTAGGACCAGTTTAGTTGGATTCCTTGTGTGATATGCCAGGTAATCGAGCGCAATGCGATCATATTGTAGATTTATAGTCCAATGATCTTAATTGCGAAGATGGGCCCTGTTTATATAGCACTGAACCAGGAGCTAAGGACTGTATATGATTATGCTCATCTGCCAGTTGTCTAGATTTATTCGTGACAATAACAGAAGAAAGGTAGCTTTCCTATGACTAAAGCCGTGGAAAAAGATAAGTCAAGTAGATAGAAAACCCGATATTTTCGTTGACACTAGAGCACACTACCGTCCTATTTTCCCACATTCCTCATCCAAATATATAGTGGTTAAAGGGCGTAATACCGGCTTCTACTGATGAGTCGCCAGTAAGCACGAAACGAATGTGCACGAGACTATACTCCGTTCATGCCATTCCGTTCTCCTTGCCACAAACGTGCTGGAGAAGTAAAGATTAGTCGATGGGTATCAATAGCAGATTACTTAAAGTTGTATCGAAAGTTGTACGCCCTAGCAATAAATCCTATGAGGACTATTTGTTACTAAGTTCGCAACACCTAATACATATTTGCATATATATTAGTTCTCCGCAACAAACAGTATTTAACTATGAGGACAATGTCTGTGCTATGGACAAGCCAGACAGAAAATTACGCTAATCTGAAATTCATTCATGTTAAATAAAATTACAAACAATCATAGCTTCCATACTGCCTCACCTTATCGCGTACCGTAAATCGAATCATCTTATCCTTTGTGTCTTTCAGAATGAATACGCAAAATCTTGTCTTTGAAGATGAATCTAGGGGTTTGACTCATTGGGTGGAAGATTCCTTATGCGACACTAGAGAAGGTCAATTATCAGCTCTAAGCCATGATTAAAACCTTAAAGTGAAACGGGAGTTGTGCCTGTCCGTTTAATCCTTTGAAGTTTTGCTCAATTTCACGAATTTTAGTGCTAGAGGAAAGCAGTTAACGGTGCTGCCTTATTTTACTAGAGCATCACGCTAAAATTCGTTTTTTGACGCTTAATTTCAAAGATAGACCATCGACTAGCTCTTGAGCTTGTCTGTTAAATAAAGGCATGGATACTCTAATTAATAGTCCGGTGTTACTATAGCGATTGAAGTCAAAGTCTGAATATCAGTTACATCGTATGCTTCTTTATGGCTATCAACTATGACAATAATTTGTTTTCAATTATTTAATTAGTTTCCCAGCCGATTACCAATTCCACTTGAACATGGTCTTAGTCTATCTTGGTTAACTGATTTTTGTCGACTCATTCGTGTGCTTATTTCTGTCGTTTATTATTTTTGAATATGCAGTTATCTAAAAGATGCTATATTTATTTTTTTTTATAGACATTTAAGGACAAATTTGTGAACAAGGAAAACTTGGATGCTCGCCTAGCAGAGATTATGGCCGCTGAAGCCGTAAACTATAACTTCGCAGTTGATAGTAGAGGCAAACCGATTGAACAGTTAGTTGAAGAGACTGTGACTTCTACATATTCTACTAATTAAATCAAACTGTAAATTTCTTCCATACTTAGATCATAAATTTGATTAAAAATCGTTATTACTTATGACAAGATATTTATCTAATTGTTTACTTTGAGAATGTTATAGTTGAGGGAATTATGGTAATTTTCTATACAACTAAACCTACAAAATATGGTATTCGTCAAATTACTTTCATTACTTAATTCAGATGCTATGTATGTACACCATTTATCAAATTACCAGAGTATTTTCCAATTAATTGCGTCTGATAAAAGCAGAATAATTATAACCGGTTTCGTGTGGCCCTCGCATAAATGAATTTTGTGTTCGTATACACCGCAAAAAAACAGTAAACGCGAAGAGCATTTTACATCACGGTTTGACTGAGGATGGGATTCGCACCAAGGCAACGGTATCTGTGAATTGCATGAATTTTTGTTGTTATCTTATGCAATATTCCTGTTATTCAAATTAATTAAATCATTATAGATATTCGCAATTATCATCTGTATATTGAGTGTGTGTTGTATTCAAAAACAAAATTTGTTTATGTGTACTGGCAGGATTTGATTACGTAGTAAATACAGTTCATACATTATACCGGTTTCATCCTTTGTTGGAAACACTTCAAGTAATATGGAAAATTTGCTACGGAGGAGGCACATTTGCTTCAGTCTGCGATTTGAATTTTCGTGTTGTGTATGCGGCAAAGGTGGCGCAGAGGATATAGTCTCAGATTAAAAAATAAATTTACGAATGTTCGAGTTCCATCTGCGGCGAATTCTGCAAACTACTTGAAGAGTTCCAATTAAGGACAAATCTGATGATGATCAAACCTACTGTTTACACGATAATAACATATACGTTTAGTGATTCTTTAACTCAAATTTATGCGCTTAAAATACGGGCCAATATTATTGTATATAACCAATTGCACTGTGTGCCTAATTCGATGATATTGAAGAATAACAGCTTGTATAGTCACATGTGTATCTAGTAAAAAATAGTTTAAATAGAACCAAAAATAAAATGAGCAGAAGGTATACTTTCATATACAAATGCGCATCGTGCTAACTGACGACTAATCAATAGAAGCAGATATTATGTCCCATACCTCGAGAAATGTGTGAAATTTTGTAGACATAATCTCTTATACAAATGTATATTCAAGTTGTAATAGAGTGACCATTTCCAGGTGCGAAAATAATCGTGGATATTCTTTTTTCAAGTTTATTTTAATTATATATATATATATATATATAATGCAATAAATTTTATTTTAACATAATGGATAGCAGATATAAGTGTGAAGATACAGAGCAATTAACCGTTGATAATTCACAAGTAAGCACAAAAGGGCATGTGTACTTCAGTTTATATCTTTCGGTCATGTTGACTATGATAAATAATTCTGGTACTGTTTTAACTAATTTATCACTAGGTACGCAACATATAATGCATAACCTATATAGTTGATCACATATTTATTTGCCAATATTTTATGTTTTCAACCCGTCATCAGATTTTAACCTTGAACAATTTTGTAAAATTTATTTTACAGTGGATTCCTATTATTTATTAACAATATCTGAAGCAAGAAATGCATTTTATTGTTCATCTGCTTATAAAGGCAACTTATCAAATTATCCCAAATTTGAAACGCTTGTATAACTATATATATTGAATACAATATGATAATATTTAATAAAGATCAGACTGATAGTAATTTTTATAGAACAAATATGATATTCTAAACGAGATTGCTCAAATTGGCTTAAAGCTTTTTTCAAAGGTTCATACTAAAAATCCTAGTTTGATGATTTGGAGTCGTTGAGCCATACTTTCATAAAAATTGGATAAATGAGTGGATACGTCTAAAAATCCGAGCTCCAACGCACCTAGCCACGGATAATGAGGATGCCGATAATGCCAAAGGATAGCTGATCGATTGGTGATTTCCATTTAGAGGTTCTTACTTCGCGAAACAGTCAGTTTTTTTACTACTGCCGAACAGTACAGACACAATATCAATATTGCTCGTGTTAAGAAAACTACTTTAGCTGTTCACAATAAGTTTCATATTCTTCTTCCATCCCAATGCTGCAGTGATTCAGCGATTTCTAATATTACTTTTCTGCTATGAAGTGCCTCAGAGATAGCCTTCCTTGAATTCAGTTCTAGGTTCCACATAACAAACCATGATTTCGGGGTCGTGAATTCGTTCGCGCCATTTCTAAATTATCCTGCCATTGAAAGGAATGTATTCTTTGAATATATGTGGTGTTTTGCATCCGGTCTTCAATGGGATTTTGTACTCAGTCAATAAGTCATTTGAATTCTAATTTAGCTCAAGGTAAAAGTGGAGCTTTAGGTAGATGGATCGCATCTCAAACAGCTGTAACAGCAGTACTAGCATCAACCTTAATCTAGTCATGGTAAGGATTGTTACAGTAATGCGAGCTGTGCATTGCTACAAGATGGAGCGTTTATCCTTGATGAAATCGTAATCACTTTGCTTCCAGGACGCGAGAACGTGCTAAAGCTGCTCTAATGGTTTAGCCTATAAATCTATTCATTTTTCTAACCACCAGAATATGATTGAAATTCCACTTAATGCGGCCGCCCGTCATACGTTTAAATTTTCGCTTATTAAATACTAATGCAAATGTCTAAAACACGCACAGGAACGCTATGCTTTTACCTCGTAACCTGTCACTACCAAGGTGGAATTAGCATTGACGTGAACTCTCAGTCTTGTTTTGAATTAGAATTCACAACTATTACTTTTGATTAAGTTTAAGTTTGCAGTCTTGTGAGGTACCGAAATGTCGACAGGGTCTTTAGTCCCTATCTAGGTTTTTCTAGGTAGGAAGAATAGAGCTGCAAAGGGATGTGAAATGGCTTATTGTCACAAACTACAGCGAGGAATGTTTTCTAAATGGGTGGAAGTACGACATTGAGGCGGGGCTTAGTCATATTATGCACTCACCGATGGCATCAGCGGCACATCTTCGGTGATTTCTGAACGGTTTAATCATAACTATGATTAATTATCGCATCTAGATCTCAAACATTGGTCTTTTGAAATATATTGTCAGACTATTCGCAATGGTAAGGGTATTTCTAAAAGTTGCGGTGGCCCACGCCCTACAACATAAATGTATTATTTTTTGGAATGCGTGCCTAATAAAAATCATGCTACGCTTTCTATTTGCAAAAAACTTCAAAAATTGTCGCAGAAATGCACCGTTTCTTTCTCATATTCTTCCGAAGTATCTTCACATGATCATCTTTATATAATAACATTGAAAATCATACAAAATAGATAAATAAAAGCGTGGAGAGAGTTTGAAATAACGGAACATCTAATCGACTGAGCAATCATTGATTGTGCGGATAGTTGTACCAATTCCTAAAATCAAGTAAACGAAAATCACATTGGACTGAACTAATTGCCTCACAAACAGCAAAACTACCGTTATTCACACGACTTTTCATGATCATCATTAGAGTAAGACTAAAAACCGAGTATCGAGGATCAAAACGCAAGGTATACATTTGGGAAGCAAAATCAGATATGCGGTTCTCACTTCTAGTAGTATCGCATATATGATACTTGACTGGAAATGTCGGCTGCACAATTTCTATTAGTCACGAACATTAATTTTTTGCAGCTTTCGCCATATATTAAAAGGTATTATAATTAGACAATCATTGAATCCGTGGTTGTGGTATCGATTCTTTAAATCAAGTTTGCGAGGGTTGAGCAAACTCTAAGCAAATTATATTTAAACACTCGAACAACAGCATTACTACAGCTCGTCTCACTTTCTGACGTGCTTTGTCCTTCCATGTCTATCATCAGGGTACGACCGTAAACTGACAAGCGAGAATGAAACTGCAATCTATATTGTACTTTACTCAAAATATCGGCAGTAAACTTTCTATGCGGTCGCGAAATCGAACATCTTGCAGCTTTCAACAATTATAGGTAATAAAATTAAACAATCATTGATTGCGTGGGTGATGTTAATACTTATTTAAATCCTGTTTGCAAGCTATGATTAAACATAAATGTCATTTTGTATAACCAGTCGTCGAACAACGTAGAAAAACTACATCAGTCACTCGTTTCGACCTATCATGAAAATCATCAGGGTACGACGGCAAATTCAGATGTGTTTTTAACCTCTATTTATATTGAAGACCTGTCAGGAAATGTGGACACAGTTTCTAGGCATTCACGAACATTAAAATTTTGCAGTTATCGATACATATATATAGGTGTTACAATTAAACAGTCACTGAAAGCGCGGCTGGTGGTCAAATTTCTTTAAACGGCATATACGAGATGGAAGTTAACACCAATCCTAATGTATTTAATCAGTCGTCGAAAAAAGTAAAACCTCCGTCAGTTTAATTTATTGACGCGCTTCGACCTACGATTATCATCGTAGTAAGGCGACAAACTGACTAGCGTGTATCAAACCGCAATGCATAAAAATGGAAGGCAAAGTTACATGTACGCTTCTGAAATCTAATTGTCTCGCATATATTGTACATAATTGGAAATATCGGCTGCAAAATAACCATGCAGTTAAGAATATTAACTTTTTGAAGTATTAGCCACATCTATATTTGTAATTCAGTTAAATAGACATTGATTACGCGTTGTTGGTAAAAATTCTTCAAATCAAGTTGGCGAGCTTGAAGTTAAATCCAATCCCAGTATACATAACCAGTCATCGAAAAATTGAGAAAAATTTACATCCGTCACTCGTACTGACGCGTTTCGAACTTCCATGATCATTATCAGAGTACGATGGTAAACGGTGTAGCGATGAAAAAACCGTAATGCATATATATGGAAAGCAAAATTACACGGTAAACTTACCAAAATACGTTAAATGCATATATATATATATATATATATATATATATATATATATATATATATTTATGATGTCCATGCCGTTTTAATTAACACAGTATTCTTATAATTAGGAAAACAACACAAATAACAAAGTGGATAAAGGCCATTTATTTCGTGAATACTAAACATCTCTTATACAATCATACATATTTATACATTTTGGGTTGTCAATTGGTTATGTTATTGGTGACAAATCTGACTCGTTATTACTGCTGTTTCTGGTTTTGACTAGTAGGTGAGTGTGTATGCGTTTGTGTTTGTGTTGTGTATGTGTGTTTGCATGTAAAGGTCATTCTCGCAGTATTGCGAAGTGATGTCTGAGATCTTGTCATGATTGTTTTGATAACTTGAGAGTTAGCCCTTTGTGCAAATTGTTCACTGTTATCTATACAAGTGCTATTTTTCCCAGTATAGTTAATCGTTTCACCCCGCTGCGCAAGGGTGCTATTTTCGCTTGGTAACAACGCTAATGTTGATTGTCGTGTTAAACGCTCACACTGTTTGGAGACTTCTGTCATCGTATGCGCCTCTGTTATCTCAACCTCACCTTGTTGCCAATCCGATTGTACGTTTGTTGATTCTAGTCGAGGGCCTGTTGGTTCTTGGCTGGATACTAGTAGATTGTTGTTGAATTTTGTTATCCTTGGCCAGTCGATAAGGATATCATGTTGATGAAACTTTTGAATGTTAAGTTCAGGTGCTTGTTGTTTTATGTAAAGCGCTTCGTAGATAAAAAGTAATTTTTCAGATTTTGCTTTATGTAGAATTG
>JAQBSW010005013.1:0-61903 GCA_029291075.1 Eudiplozoon nipponicum | reverse complement strand
TACAGGTGTGTATATTTATTAAATAATACCCAATTAAATACAATTAAATATGCCGTTCAAAAAATCTCAATTAAAACTGCTTGAAACTAACAGATATTGTTGCTAAAATTACAGTAAAAAGAAATATTGTGTAAAAGCAGAGTTAGACTATTCGACCTTAAAGAGAACTATATTTGTCAAAATTGACCTTCGGTGGGTTGTAACGTGGAGCCGCGTGTTTGAATGGATCATATTCTGATTAGATAAATTTTATTCACACTGTTGCTTATATTATAATTCTATAAAATTGAATATATTTTTATGTCCATTGCCTTCGAAAATAACAAAGTACATTTCACATTGGGAAGAAAAAACTGGAAAACGGCCATTTATTTCAAGAATACTAAACAAAAATTTACAATCTTCCATCTGAACCAGTGGACTGGTGCCTATATGACTCCGATAAGAAAGAGTCATGAAATTGGAACTAGATCTGGACATATGGCAATATCTCCTCCTTTTGTGGGGAATGTAGCGAGCAAGTTATTCTCTTTCTCGAAAATCTACAAAATTTATAACCAATTGCCGAAGGGGCTTAGAGAAATGCCTCCATCTAAGATGTCTATTAAAACTTTATCTACTGAACTTGAAAAAGTCTGCAATCCTGCTGATATCTTTTATTTTTTTGATTATGATAATACTTTCTCATGGTTGAATAAAAGACAAGGATAATTGTTATCGGAAACAGATTTTCTTGAGATTTTTATTTCCAAGTTTTGTATTATCATAATTGAAATGTTATGCACTATATCTTCAAATTAGTTAACATTACATACAATCAATTGCTAGTCATTTTTGCATAATGTTACACACGAATTATACCTTAATTGTTCCTAATTTGATGATGTATATATTATTCTTTTCAGTCGAACTTTCTGATATTGATATATTGTATTGTACAACTAGTGAGATATACCTATCTACATGAGATTAATTGCACAATTATTGTGATGTGATAATTATTTTAATATATATTGTACAATTTCCAATTTTATTATTTGATGGAATATGTGTGGTTTGAATCCAAATAAAGATATTCTATTCTATTCTATTCTATTCTATATAAAACCTCGGGTGGCATTTCATTATGTGGATGGTTACTAGACTTAGTCAGTTTTATTTCTTTTTTTTTGGCTAATTAGTAACTCTGAATGCGTATGTGTCGGTTTGCGTGTCTTTCTCACTATATTGTATTGATGGATTGAGAGCAAACCAAATTTTCGCATTATTGGATTTTACTTGTACAATTGTTATGTTCCAGAGTGTTCACTTTCGTTTCGCCTTGCTCCTCAATTTTGTTCTGTCTACTTCGTAACAGCGCAGGGTGTGCGGAATATAGTGTTGAATGTTCATTTTGTTTTCAAATTTCTGTCGTCGTATGTGCAGTTGTTTTTTTTCCTTCCGTTTGTTGCCATTTCGATCGAATGTTTTCTGAGTCTGTACAAAGGGGGAGTTCGAACTTGCCTAGATGCTACTAAATTGGATTTTGTGATTCGTGGCCAGTCGATTAGAATATCATATGATGAAAATTTGAATGTTTAGGCCATTTGCATGTTATTTCATATAAAGAGCTTCATAAATATAGTGGTCAAAACCAATAAAAGCCAAATTGGTTGTATTTCAGTGAAATATTTTGGATATATACTTTCCAAAGATGAAATTAAATCTTTGGAAGATAAAATCCAAGCCATCAAGGACGTGACGGATCCCCGGACGGTGCGCCAGATGCGAAGGTTCTTGGGCATGATTAGCTATTACAGAAGATTCATTCCAGGTCTAGGAAATGCTAAGTGATATTACCATACTAGAACCTGTAGAAGCCGTTAAAGCTAATCACAGATGCCTTAGATGTGGCAATATGGGCAGTGCTTCCGCAAAGAGAGCAAAATATAGTAAGACTGATTGGGTTTTATAGCAGAAAGCTTTACGATCGAGAAACACGGTATGATAATTTTGATAAAAATCATTATTTAGACGGTCATCAGTTCTAATTATCAACAGATTTTAAATCGTTGATAAGCATACTTGGTTAAACTGCGAGGCTTAATTACTCACGCAGGCTGAATTCCCATACTTTCTGATTGACAGAGTTCTATGTCATTGACTCTCATAATTTTGGTTAAGAGTATGCGGTAGCAGATGCACTTAGCAGAACGAATGAAGCAGATATCAAGCTGATTTGTCAAGGTCCGTTAGAGAATCTAGATGATTCTCCAAAATATTTAGTCAATAAACTCGAGGAAGCACAAGGATTAGATAACTTTACGTTAGTTTTGTCTAAAAGAACAGGATATGTCCGCAAGCTCCTGAATGGCACGTGGTTGTTATGCGAAACGTCCAGAGATCAACCACGATCTTATGTGCCGTTGGAGTTACGCACCAAAATTATCCAACAATTACACGATTTGGGACATCTATCAATAAAAGCCACCATTCGATTAATTACAGATAGATACCTATGATCTCATATATCTTAAGACATACGGGCATAGGTAACAGCATGTGCCAAGTGTCAAAATTGTAAGGTGAAGTGACATACTAGAACCGAGATACAGAAAATTGCGAAACCAACTGGACGTAACAGACATGTACACATAGACATTGTCGAGATGCTTGAAGTTAACGATCAAAGGTTCTTGCTAACCATGATTGATTGTTTTAGTCACCAATTTGAAATAGCAATTTTGAAGTACATGACAGCTTAAGAAGTCTTGTTTGCGTTCCTACACAATTGGATGTCGCGTTATGGTGTTCCGGTAAGAATCACTAGTGATCGCGGTAATCAATTTTTGTTCGAGCCTTTCATAAGGTCTCTCAATATCATGAGAATAAATGTATTGCATACTAGCGCATACCACACATGTGCCAATGTGATGGTAGAAAGGCTGCATCGTGAACTGAAAGCTGCGTTAAGATGCAATAATGGAACAAGCTAGATACACTATCTTCCTTTAGTAATATTTGCCGTGCGCTACTGTTATAGGATACAATTAGGAATTTAAATAGCAGAATTGGTATATAGAGAACCGTTAAGTTTGCCTAGAGATCTTATAATAGAAAATCCAATTAGTCTTGATTCGGCATCTAGCTATGTAAATTGGATTGTAAGAGAAGTTAGAAATAAGATTTGTCGTTTAGATTCGACGAAGACTAGAAAAGCAAAAAGCAAATGTAGTGTGTTCTCTGATCTAAGATGTTTATATAACTAATGAAATTCGGTAGAACTACCTGACCCCATTTTACGAAAGACCATATAAGATCGAGAGGATGACAGATTGTGTTACTTTGGATCGTTGCATTCCCCAGTTTTCTGGATTGACGATTAGACTGAATTACAAGATGAGTTGAATGCCATCGTTCCTTGGATGAGTTTGATTTGCGCAATCCGATAACACAGGCACAAATGTCAAATCAGCAATTATCACAAGAAGCGTTGTTGACAACATCGACATCATGTTCTACTGAGTTACCAGATCATAATGTTCTGTCAACATCAGACGAACTGGCAGTGCCAGTGACAAATGAATAGGGCGCAACACCGACGACAGAGGTACCAACATGCACAACTCGCGCAGAAAGATTTCAACGTCAGCCGAAGAACAAATATAAAGTCTATTATTAGCCGTCTTTTTTGAGGTGGTGCATGTAGAGGAAGATATTTTCTCCGACAAAATTAGAGTAACAATTATTGATAACTTTTAACGACCCTGGCTGATTGAAACGAATATGTTTTTTATATTCGTTTAATTTTTAGAACACCCTTTGTTTAAACACTTTTTAATTGTGCGTAATTGGAGTTTTGGTATCCTGTAACTTTTCTGGCGTGACTTTCTCTAGCAAGTAGCATTTGACATTTTATTTCTCAATTTCGATTTTTACAAATCTTGATCTTCACAATATAACTCTGCTACTAATTTGTGTGCATATTGATAACATTCAGAAACAGGTAAGTTAATACAAAAATTTTCGCGCCTAATTTCTTTTCAGTTTATTGACTCGGGTGTATTGTTATGTAAGAAGTACACAGTCCTTTGAGTATGACTAAATTAATCATGGAAACTAATCTTAAGTTCAAGGACACTGATAATTTGGCTCAAGGTATATTAGGCATGAACTTAATAGATGTGGAGGAGAAAACCAACTTATTAGACTTATATAGGTGCATTAAGACTGAATTCGACTTGGCGTCTATAGGGTTCTCATTAACTAATAGGATTGGAGCCCCTACACAGCCACCATGGTGTTGCCGCAAATCTTCAACAAGACAATTCTGAGCCTTCTGAACAGTAACTCACCTCTACGGTTTTGACAACTTCACTTATTCCTTTGCATCCACACGAAGGAACACCAGCCAACCAGCCGGATCATACAACAAGTGTTTATAAATAGTTCAGGACGCTGCAGCAATACTTAAATTTCAAGACATTTACCGGCGAACGCTTTTCCGGTTCTGATAACTGCACTCAAGCTATATCCTGTATTGTCTTCTTCTTGTAACCATCGCACGGAATTTGCTTGCTGCCGGGGCGTTTAAAAAATTGTAGAACGCCCCAACTTCAAGTAAATGCCGTATTATGTTTACAAAGTTTTGATGTGCCAAGACGGCTGAGAGTTAGTAATTTAGTGGCTATTTTTAGGTCAGGAAATGCGTTCTCCGGCAAATGCCCAAAAAGTTAGTTAGTGAAGCGGTGTCTATAAATACTCCTAGATATTTAAGGCCAGCTCTGGTTGACTTGGGTTGTTGTTCGTTCTGTTATGGCTTGGACATCAGTGGCGAAAGACTGTGTGAAGACTGAGTATTGTCTCGTGGAAGATCAGCGACAACACCGTTGTGATTGGCACACCTATAGATAAAAAAAATAGATGTTGCTCCGTCTTTCCATTTGTGCAGCGACAAGATTGGCGTGACTAGATGACTCTGCGTGTGAAGCAAGTCCAGAAGTCAGTGTAGGTGAAAAGTCAGTATGACAGGAGGCAGCATGCACACGTAGTGCACAGCAAAAATCAAACGTGAATACTGAATAGCATGGTAAATGCAACTTGCTTATATAGTGTGAAAACGAAAGCTCGCATGCAATTGGTTAACGGAATGTTTCGCTTTTTTTAATAGGTGTCGCGTAAATTGTATTTGAATTTCATTCACGCGGCATCATTTAAAACAGGCAAAAATTGCCTTTAACCAACGGCGGGCGAGTTTTCGTTTTCAAAACTATATAAGCACGGTGTATTTACCGTCATATTGACTGTCTAGCTACTCTGACTTCTGGACTAGTATCATTGTCACTGTGTCACCTGGTGATTGGGATTTTTAATCAAGCCATTCTTTTTGTTGAACAACTAGTCATACGGATCGGCCATCTATTTATTGGACCTCTACGTGTGCCAGCCACCACGGTGCTGCTGCAGACCTTCAACAAGACAATTCTCAGCTTTCACACAGCAAGTCACCCTCTGGTTTCGACGCCCCAACGGAGGAACGCCAGCCAGTCATCCAGAGCCGACCTCAATTGTCTAGGTGTACTTATAGACACTGCTTCACTAAAGAACTTTTTCGGCATTTGCCGGAAAACGCAATTCCGGTCCAAAAAAGGCCACCAACAGTGACTGTATTTCAGTCTTTACGGCTCCCAACATTCTTTGTAACGTCGCACGGCATTTTCTGGCAGCCGAGGCGTTTACAAATTGGTGAGCCTTGCAGGATCCTGAGAACCGTATTTTCTCTAGACCTGTTTTATATCACAAAACCTTTGATTTAAATACAATATTGTTTATGCAATACAATATTATTTATTATGGTGTTAATAAGATAAATCGACTTAAACACACCGGACCACCCTTTTCTTCACCCTGTTTGTGAATCTTTCTTAAGTCAAGGTCTTCAAGTTATTTTTTTTGTTGGGAAGCAAATTGTTTTTGAGGGAAAGTTTCCTGTCGTTCAAAACTTTCTCTCCTACCCAAAAACTGTGCCAAACTGTGAGTTTGTCAGTAAATTGCGCAAAACTGTGGAAGCCGATTTGTGATTCTGTGAAAGCACATTTAGTCTGCTAAATCACACAAAACTTTATGCTCGCGGACACAGAATTGGATTCTGACTTTGGGGAGCAGATTTCGTCATTTTTCTGCATAAGTCGAAGCAGATCTCGTCAGTTTCAACTGTCGAAGCAGTTTTTGGTAAGCGCTTCGTTATTAGTTTTAATTTTTATAGGGTAAATATTTTTTCTAAATTTTCTTTTTATATACATATATATACATATATATATATATATGTATCTTAATGCATTTTTGATGCCCTATAAGTCATTTCCAAGCACGAATACCTTGAATTCTAATTTGACTCAGTGTCCATCCGCCTGTCTCACATGCGATGACGCTAGGCTATCCACTGTGGAGAGATGCATAACAGATTTGAGTACAATTCTTGAAAAAAATCGTTATCGACAGGACACATGCTAATTAAATTACGAATCAAGGCCACCTAAATCAGAATAAACGACAATCGAGACCACCTCGGTCATTCAGTCGAAATTCTTTAAAAGGTTGGCTACACAATTTCTATGCAGTCACGAACATTAACTGTTTGCAGCTTTCGCCGCATATACATATATAAGCAATATAATTTAACAAAAATTGATTGCGCGAGTGGTGGTAACAATTCCTTAAATCACGTTTGCGAGTTTGTAGTAAACACCAATCCCATTTTATTTAACCAGTTGTCGAACAACATAATAAAACTACCGCCATCCGAAACGCACTG
The DNA here is from genome assembly GCA_029291075.1 of Eudiplozoon nipponicum. Lineage (NCBI taxonomy): Eukaryota > Metazoa > Platyhelminthes > Monogenea > Mazocraeidea > Diplozoidae > Eudiplozoon > Eudiplozoon nipponicum. The sequence goes on along the minus strand of JAQBSW010005013.1, from coordinate 55,110 downwards.
ACGCGTTTCGATCTTCCATGATCATCATCAGAGTACGACGGCAAAATGACTATCGAGGATCAATTGTTAATACCACTCGCGCAATCAATTATTGTTTAAATTGTATTGCCTATATATGTGTATGTGGCGAAAGCCGCAAACAGTTAATGTTCGTGAATGCATAGAAATTGTGCAGCCGACATTTCCAGTCAAGTTCAATGTTTGTGAGACTGCTAGAGGTGAGAGCCGCATATCTCAATTTGATTTCCATATATATTCAATGCGCTTTCATACTCGATAGTCAGTTTGCCGTCGTACTCTGATGATGATCATGGAAGGTCGAAACGCGTCAGTGCGTTGCAGCTGGCGGTAGTTTTGTTATGTTGTTCGTAGGTTGGTTAAATACAATGGCGTTGGTGTTTACTTCAAGCTCGCAAACTTGATTTAAAGCATTGTTACCACCACCCGCGCAATCAATTATTGTTTAATTGTATTGTCTATATATGTATATGTGGCTAAAGCTGCAAACAATTAATGTTCGTGTCTGCATAGAAATTGTGCAGCCGACTTTTCCAGTCAAGTTCAATGTATGCAAGACTGCTAGAGGTGAGAGCCGCATATCTAAATTTGATTTCCATATATATTCAATGCGGTTTGATCATCGATAGTCAGTTTGCCGTCGTACTCTGATGATGATCAAGGAAGGTCGAAACGCGTCAGTGCGTTGCGGCTGGCGGTAGTTTTGTTTTGTTGTTCGACGACTGGTTATATACAATGGGATTTATGTTTACTTGAAGCTCGCAAACTTGATTTAAAGAATTGTTACCACCTCCTGCGCAATCAATTATTGTTAAATTGTATTGCCTATATATGTATATGTGGCGAAAGCTGCAAACAGTTAATGTTCGTGACTGCATAGAAATTGTGCAGCCGACATTTCCAGTCAAGTTCAATGTATGCGAGACTGCTAGAGGTGAGAGCCGCATATCTAAATTTGATTTCCATATATATTCAATGCGATTTGATCCTCGATAGTCAGTTTGCCGTCGTACTCTGATGATGATCAAGGAAGGTCGAAACGCGTCAGTGCGTTGCGGCTGGCGGTAGTTTTGTTATGTTGTTCGACGACTGGTTAAATACAATGGGATTGGTGTTTACTTCAAGCTCGCAAACTTGATTTAAAGAATTGTTACTACCACCCGCGCAATCAATTATTGTTAAATTGTATTGACAATATAATTCGCAATGACTATCCTGTTTGTCTGTATGACCCGGCCATACTGTCAAACGGACTTCTGTATCTTCTCGATTTCAGAACTGGCGAAGAATTCATTTTAGACACAGGCGCAGCAGTTTCAGTTTTCAAGGGTGATTCAAAGTCCGAAATGTCTCTAGGCGTTTTAAGTGAAACAGCTACAGGATAGCCCATACCTACTTATGGATGCCAGCATCGCAAACTCAACATAGGTTTACGACGGGAATTTACACACAAATCCATCGTCGCCAACGTCTCATAAAACGTAATAGGCCTCGATTTCCTGTTGAAATTTCGGCTCATTGTTGAACTTGCCATTCAATAGATCTTTGACACCTCCACCAGAAATTGAGCACAGTTTTTGGACACTGCATCATTCAAAAGAGATATCAGCAGCTCTTTGAGAATACAAGTCTCTTTTCGATCTCAGCAAGTCAGAGCTAAGAGTCTCTAACAAGATACATCATGTCGTCACAACAGAACCACCCTATTGCATTCAAGGAGCGACAGCTTGCCCCTTCTAATCTGAAAGCTGCCCAAGAGGAATTTTCAAGACTATTGGAAGAGGTAATAACCAGATCATCAAAAAGTTCATTTGTGTCACCACTGCACACAGTCTCTAAATCAAACGGTTCGTACAGAGCCTGTGGAGATTATCGCCAGTTAAATCCAGTGACCAAAGCGAATGCATATCTTATTCCAAATATTAATACCATACTTTAAAAACTCAGCGACAGCAATTTTATCATAGTGATTGACCTCAGATAAGCCTAACTTCATATTCCGGTAGAGCCAGATGATATTGGAAAGACTGCGGTCATCACTTCATTTACATGCATTCTGGACTCAATTGTGCTACACAGACATTTCAAAGATTCATGGACAACATACTTCGCGATGACGCTCCTTACAGTATGTCATATATCGATGACATAATGGTTTTCATTTCAGACTTAGAATCTCATGCCAAGCATTTACAAAATGTCTTCTCACACTTATCCAACCACGGACTCAAGATCAAATGTGACAAGACGCAGATTGCAACTACATCCGTGGATTTCCTAGGGCATCGTATTACATCACAAGTCTTTCAAACTTTGTTGTTGAAGGAAAATTCAATCAAGAATTTCAAGTCACAAAAGACTTTAATCGAGCTACAGAAAATATTGGGAGTCCTTAACTAATATCGCAAGTTCCTTCCTGGCCTATCAAGTCAATTTTATTCGTTGTGTAGGTACCAGTGGAATCGAAAAGGACTTGGCAAAAATTCCATAATTTCTTGGTCATCTGAAGACAAGGAATTACTTTGACTCGCCGTCAACTCGTTAGCAAATGCTACAAATCTAGCGCATCCAGATTTTCAACGACCATTTCTACTCACGACAGATGCTTATGAGTGTGCTATTGGGGCCACGTTGCAACAAGAGATCGACGAAGTGCGGAAGCCTATCAGTTTTTGCTCGCGTATTCTCGAACCAGTAGAAACAAGATACGAAACTTTCGGTCGAGAAATCCTCACCATCCACGGCACGAATTAAACTGTTGCCAAGTAACCTGCTAGAGTGTAAAGACAGCTTTCACGTCAAAACGAATGGCAATTCGACATCTTTTATATCAAGGGTGAACAGAACTTCATTGCAGACGCCCTGGCTAGGCCAGATGTCACGCTACAACAACCTTTGCCATCGTCATTCACAGTCAACTCCGTGACCCCCAAAGAAACTGCATTAACGCCATTCTTCCTGAGAACAGAACAGTGCGGTGACACTCACATTCAAATATCAGTAGTTCGTTACCTCACCAAGTTCGTTTGCCGAATCTTGGAAGGCTTACTGATTGTTTACTTCACGGGTACGCAGCACAACACGCCAGTTCTGCCGACCAGCCTTCAGAGAAAGGTTTTGGGATCAATTCAATCAATTTCTCATAAAGGATCCAAGGCGACAGTCCGACTACTTACAGATCGTTTCTGAGGTCAGAGTCTCAGGCAGAACGCTAAACGGTGTGTCTCTGAGTGTGCCATTTCACAGAAAAGCAAGATCACACGGCACACTCGTTCTAAGTTGCAACATTTCCAAACGACTTCAAGCCTAGTCATCGTCCGCTTCGACATAGTTCATCGGACAAAGGTTCAATGTTTCAACTATCTTTTAACTATGACTTATAGATTTACACAATGGCCTGCGGCATAACTTCTTGGCACCATTCTGCAGATGAAATCACTAACGGTTTTACTTCTTTGTGCTTATCCCATTATGGTGTCCCAATGAGGTTATCATTGACAGAAGCACTTGCTTCTCATCAGATCGTTTCAAAACAGCTTTGCAGTTCATGGGATGCACTTTACGCCGGACGACTTCCTACTATCTCCAATCTAACGGTACTTGCCATACGTTGCCGTACTCTTAAATCTATCAAAACGTCCGCGTCAAAAATCTTGTTTGTCTTGGATCTACACTTGCCTTGTCACCTCCCATGTCTTCTACCCGAACAGTATGACCCACAATAAGAAACTACCCGCCTCCGACTTCATTTCGGTAACATATCTGAACAGCAACCGAGACATTCTCCTCGTCCAATCTTCGTTTATCCGTATCACCACAACTGCAAGAGAGTACTCGTTTGTAACGAAGCTGCTGTTTTACCACTACAACCAAAGTATCGTGGACCTTGCCCGATTTTGCACAGACAGCCGAAATACTTCATTATCATGCAAGATGCAACACATAAATCGGTAAGCATCGTTCAGTCGAAACCGTTTATCACACCACCTGATCCTGTAAACATACAACCTACCACACGCGTCTCAAGCTTTATCTACCTAAAATCTCATCCTAGCAATAGATTGCTATGCATAACGCATAAGTGAGAATTTTTTATTATTAACTTTTCGTTATTTTACGTATCAAATGTTTAACTTTATGCTCACCACTTGCGCCCTATATCAAGCGACGTGACCTCTATGGATCCACATGATTCATTTACTTTTCTCATATAAACTTGTCTCACGTGGTATAACTAGCTGTTCTTATCTAACGATTGTGTAGCATTTTTAACCGTTCTTCGTTATTATGCCATCTTTGCGGTAATATTGGAGTACACGTTTTGTCGTTACCATTTGTTTTTCATGTATATATTTTTACATTGTACTGTTGTAACGTATGTATTACACCTGAGCTCACACTGCCTATTTGGTATGACTAGCTACTTATAGATTACGCCTTGTGTAGCATCACTAAGTAGTCATCGGCTTCATATCGTGGTACAGGCCACGTTCAAGGCATATCTCAATTTCATCAGTTGTACAGTGACCACTCTACAAATATCATGAACACAACGTCGAGCACACTCTAGCTCCTTTGGTTGTATTCAAACTCATTGATGGCGATCCAACCTGCCCAGGTTTCCACTTAAACCTGGCAACTTCAAAGGCAATCTAACTTGAAATCCTCACATTGCTCATTTTGCCTCACTCAGTATGACCGGCCACTACAGCTAACATTTTTTGTAGTAATTCTTAGTGGTTAATTTGCATCAATCATTGTTCAGATCTTCAACAAGACTGTAACGACACAAATTAATGGCCGACATATTGCGTAAATTAAATTCAATTTTATTTACGTTGCACCAATGAAAAAAAAGCGAAACTTGCCGTTTAACCAATAGTGTGCAAGTAGACATGGCATGCTATTTAAGCACGGCAATTTACCATGCAAGTCAGTGGTTGCATTTGCATTCTGGTTCGCGTTACGCGTGTGCGTTCTGTCGGCTGTCAATACCTACGCTGTTGATTTGATAGTTTCACCAACAATTGGCTACATCCGTGACTCATCTTGTTGCGGTATAACCAGCGAGACGAGCCAATTAATTGCAGAACCTGAACGACGTTATCCACATCGTGATTACAACTCAACCACGGGAGCGACAACAACCAGAGTCCACCCAAGGCTCTAGGACATCTTCACACTCTGAATAATGTCAGGTACAATTTTAGATATTGATGTTCCTGTTTGGGATGGAGATAGTGAACTATTCTTTATGCGCGTAGACTCCGCTCTCTCCCCGTTTCCTGATTATGACAGTCATCAAAAACTGTCGAAGGTTTTTGCTAAACTACCTTCTGAATTGCAGCTTGAGGCCATTAGGAAGCTACCTAATCTCATGTTGGGCCTACAAAACGAAGTAGAATCCTTGCTTGGGCTCACAGAGACTGAGGAGATAATAAACAAATATGCACAGTTAGACATGCCAAATCTTGGTCCCATCGAAATACTGAGGGAATTACGGAAACGTTGGTATAAAACCAACATTTCTGACCATGAGGCCAAGGTTGTTTTTATTAACAATCTTCCACAAACATTAAAACTCTTTGCCCGACAGCTCCCCAACACTCTCTCTATAGATGACTTATCTGAGAGATGTGAGTTAGAATATAGGGTTTTGGAACCCAAAGTGAATCCATCATCCTTTTCTTCACCCCCGCAAGATGACAGACTCTCCTCTTTAGAGAGGACAGTGGCGAACATGGCTAAAGTTCTAGAAGGATTGGCCATTACCAAATCCGAGCTAAATCAAGTGAATGCTCGACCCAAATTCGTTTCCTAAGTCCAATTATAACGGTAGGCGGCGATCGAGATCTCCGCAATCCTTTAATAAATATGTCCCAAAGAACTGGTGTTATAACCACCAGAAGTTTTTTATTCATGCCAAGTCTGTCTTTGTTGTTCCGAAGAATTTCCGAATGAGTGCCAATTTCCACAGCTGACGGAAAGGACAACAGACCGCAGGCACAAGGGTGCATCAGTATCGGGAAACGTCTGGCGCAGGAAGTAGAAGACCGTACTTTCTGCACATCAACGGCATCAACGGCGCTACAGGGAAGAAGCCAACTACAATCCGACATCCCTGTCGACTCTTTTCGTCCACGCCGAATTTTTCACATAGAGAACCAAACGGACAACGCCAGTCGCAATCACCAGCCTACTTGTTTGCATGACCCGGCCAAACAGCCCAACGAACTTCTGCACCTTCTTGATTTCAAAACTAGCGAAGAGTTCATCGTAGACACAGGTGCGGCAGTCTCAGTTCTCAAAGGTGATTTAATGGCCGAGATGACGCTAGGCGTTATTGTCGCAACAGCTACAGGCGATCCCATACCAACATATGGCTGCCGGTACCGCACACTCAACATAGGTCTACGACGTGAATTTTCCCACAACTTCATCATTGCCAAGGTCTCACATAATATAATTGGCCTTTATTCCCTTCTAAAATTTCGGCTCATTGTTGATCTTGCCAATCAAAAGATCATCGACCCCTCCACCGGACTTGAGCAAAACTTTTGGACACTTGCCTCCGAGCGTTTGGAGTTACAGGTCATTCAGCCAACCCCAGTGCATCATTCAGCAGAGATATCAGCAGCTCTTCAAAAATACAAGTCGCTTTTCGATCTTAACAAGTCAGAGCTACGAGTCTCCAACACGATGCATCATATCGTCACAGAAGGACAACCTATTGCAATCAAGAAGCGACCACTGGCCCCTGCTAAGCTGAAAGCTGCCCAAGAAGAATTCTCAAGGCTTTTGGAAGATGGAATCATCAGACCATCGAAAAGTTCATGGGCGTCACCACGGCACTTAGTCTGTAAATCAAACGGATCGTACAGAGCCTGTGGAGACTACCGTAAGCTAAATTCAGTGACAAAATCTGATGCATATCCTATTCCAAATATCAACACTTTACTTGAAAAACTCAACGGCAGCAATTTTTTCTCAGTGATTGACATCAGACAAGCCTACCATCACATCCCGGTAGCACCAGAGGATATTGAGAAAACTGCAGTCATCACTTCATTTGGCCTTTTCGAATATCTTTACATGCCTTTTGGGCTTAAGTGTGCTACTCAGACATTTCAAAGTTTCATGGACAACATACTTCGCGACTACTCTGCTTATTGTATGTCATATCTTGATTACATTATGGTATTCAGTCCAGATCTAGAATCTCATGCGAAACATCTACGAAATGTCCTCTCACGCTTATCCAACCACGGACTCAAGATCAACTGTGACAAGACGCAGATTGCAACTTCATCCGTCGACTTCTTAGGGCATCGTATCACGGCCCATGGTATTCAACCGTTGCCGTCAAAGACGAATTCAATCAAGAATATCAAGTCACCAAGGACTGTGAGCGATTTGCAGAAAATCCTGGGAGTACTAAACTATTATCGCAAGTTCCTTCCAGGCCTTTCAAAACAACTTTATCCTCTGTGCAGGCACCTGCGGAACCGAAAAGGACTTAGCAAGAATTCCATCATTGCTTGGTCATCCGAAGACGAAGAATTACTTCGACTTGCCATCAACTCGTTAGCAAATGCCACAATGCTAACACATCCAGATTTTGAAAACCATTTCTACTCACGACAGATGCTTCTGAATTCGCTATTGGAGCCACGTTGGAACAAGAGATCGACGGATTTCGGAAGCCTATCAGTTTCTACTCGCGTACTCTCCAACCAGTAGAAACGAGGTACGACACTTTCGGCCGAGAACTTCTCGCCATCCACGACGCAGTGCGCCATTTTATCAGCATCATTGGCAGTAGCAGATTTGTTGTTTTCACAGATCATGCACCACTAGTTAGCGCACTTCGAAACGCAACTTCATCTATCGCCAAGTACCCTGCCAGAGTGGAAAGACAGCTTTCTCGTCTAAGCAAATGGCAATTTGACGTCTTTCACGTCAAGGGCAAACAGAACTTCATTGCAGATGCCCTGTCCAGGCCAGACGTCTCTCTACAACCACCTTCGCCGTCACCATTCACTGTCAACTCCGTGGCACTCAGTGAACCTGCACTAACGCCAACTCTCCTGCGAACTGAACAACGCGGTGACATTCACATTCAAAGATCAATAGCCCGTCACCCAACCAAGTTCATATGCCGTCTGTGGGAAGGCTTACCAATTGTTTACTTCACGAGTACGCAGCACAACAAGCCAGTTCTGCCGACCAGCCTTCAGAGAAAGGTTTTGGGATCAATTCAATCAATTTCTCATAAAGAATCCAAGGCGACTGTCCGACTACCTACAGATCGTTTCTGAGGACAGAGTCTCAGGCAGAACGCTAAACGGTGTGTCTCTGAGTGCCATTTCACAAAAAAGCAAGATCACACGGCACACTCGTTCTAAGTTGCAACATTTCCAAACGACTTCAAGCCTAGTCATCGTCCACTTCGACATAGTTCATCGGACAAAGGTTCAATGTTTCAACTATCTTTTAACTATGACTTATAGATTTACACAATGGCTTGCGGCATAACTTCTTGGCACCATTCTGCAGATGAAATCACTAACGGTTTTACTTCTGTGTGCTTATCCCATTATGGTATCCCAATGAGGTCATCATTGATAGAAGCACTAGCTTCTCATCAGATCGTTTCAAAACAGCTTTGCAGTTCATGGGATGCACCTTACGCCGGACGACTTCCTACTATCCCCAAGCAAATGGCATGGTAGAGAGAATGCATAGGGAACTTAAAGCTGCTTTAGCATCCTTGTCCATTAATGGCAACTGGGTCGATGCACTACCTTTAGTTCTGCTTGCCATGCGTTCCCGTACTCGTGAATCCATTAAAACGTCTGCGTCACAACTCTTGTATGGCATGGATCTACGCCTGCCTAGTCAGCTCCCACGTCTACTACCGGCACAAGATGACCCACAAAACGAAGCTACCCGCCTTCGACTTCATTTCGGTAACATGTCTGAACAGCAGCCGAGACACACGCCTCGTCCAGTCTTCGTTCACCCACAGCTCCACAGCTGCAAGAGAGTACTCGTTCGCAACGACAATGCTGTTGCACCACTGCAACCAAAGTATCGCGGTCCTTACCCGATTTTGCTCAGACAACCAAAATACTTCATTATTATGCAAGGCGCTACACCGACATCAGTAAGCATAGACAGATTGAAACCGTTTATCGAACCGCCTGATCCTGAGAGCGTTCAACTATCTACACACGTCTCAGGCTCCGTCTGCCCAAATCTCAATATCCTGCTTTGTATAACGCGTAATTGATTTTTTTTAAACATTAATATTATCTATCAAATTTTTTTTAACCTTACGTTATTTTTCGTATTTGTCTCACGTGGCATAACCAGCTGTTCTTAGCTAACAATTGTGTAGCATTTTTGAACAGTTCTCTGGTATTATGCCATCTCTGAGGCAATGTTCGTGTACATATTTTTATGCAGTTACCTTTGATTTTAATGTATATATTTTTACATTATAATGTATTTCTCACACATGACATTACACTGCCTATTTTGGTATGACCAGCTACTTAGAGCTAACGCTTTGTGTAGCAACACTAAGTAGTGATCAGCTTCATATCATGGTACAGGCCACTTTCAATGCATATCTCAACTTTACCAATTGCACAAAGACCACTCTACAAATGTCATGACCACAACGTCGAGCACTCATAGCTCCTTTGGTCGTATACAAACACATTGACGACGATACAACCTGCTTAGGTTTTAACTTAAACCTGGCAAATTCAGATGCGATTTACCTCGAAATCTTCACGCTGCGGCTCCCAAAACTTACACTGCTCTATTTTGCCTCACGTGGTATGACCGACCACGAGAGCTAACAATTTGTGTAGCAATTCCTAGTGGTTACCTGGCATCATATCATTGTTGAAGCAACCAACAAGCATATTTGAAGCCCAGCACTTATGGTTCATCATATTTTTTGCTTAACTTGGTTCGAACTCTGTCATGCATTTCTTATCTAGCCTCGCAGAGAGGAATTTTTCCCCCGTTTTTTTCAGAGAGGAAAGTGTTGTAACGACACAAATCAATGGCCGACATATTGCGTAAATTAAATTCAAATTTATTTACGTTGCACCAATGAGAAAAAAGCGAAATTGCCGTTTAACCACGTTTAACCAATAGTGTGCAAGTAGACATATTGCATGCTATTTAAGCACGGTAATTTACCATGCAAGTCAGATGTGGCATTTGCATTCTACCTGCGTCACGCGTGTGCGTTCTGTCGGCTGTCAATACCTACGCTGTTGATTTGATAGTTTCACCAACAATTGGCTACATCCGTGACTCATCTTGTTGCGGTATAACCAGCGAGACGAGCCAATTAATTGCAGAACCTGAACGACATTATCCACATCGTGATTACAACTCAACCACGGGAGCAACAACAACCAGAGTCCACCCAAGGCTCTAGGACATCTTCACACTCTGAATAATTCAGGAGAACGCACGACCAGGCCCTATTAAGGGCCCCCCTATCAGTAACAAATCTCTATTCAGAGCACCTTAACCGAGTTTGTAACGTCGTACGGCATTTACTTGAAGCCGGGGCGTTTACAAGACAATTCTGAATCTTCACAAAGCAACTCACCCTCTGGTTTCTACGCCACAATATAAGAGCACCAGTCAGTCAATCAGAGCCGGCCTCAAGTTCCTAGGAGTATTTCTAGACACTGCTATACTACCAAACTTTCTCGGCATTTGGCAGAGAATGACCCTAATAAAGGCCACCAACAGTAACTGTATCTCAGTATCTACGGCTCTTAGCCTTTTTTATATCGTCGCACGGCATTTACTTGCAGCCGGTGCGTTGACACTAGAAGCTTCTCCCATGTAAACGCCCCGGCTTCAAGTAAATGCCGTACGACGTTACAAACTCGGTTAAGGTGCTCTGAATAGAGATTAGTTACTGATATGGGGGCCCTTAAGAGGGCCTTGGCGGCGTTCGCGTAAGTTATATGTATGTAAGTTGATGTTCTGTTCCTTGGGTGGACTCTGGTTGTGGTTCCTGCTGTTGTTATCATGTGTGTTGAAGTTCTGCATTAATTGGCTCGTCTTGCTGGCTGAAGTGCAACACGGTGAGTCACGAATGTTGCCAATTGTTGGTGAAACAAATCAATATCCAGCGTAGGTATTGACAGCCGGCAGCACGCACATGTGTAACACGAGGCAGAACGCAGATACGACCAACTGACTTGCATGGTAAATTACCGTGCTTAAATAGCATGCAATATGTGTACTTGCATACTATTGGTTAAACGTGGTTAAACGTGGTTAAACGGAAATTTGCATTTTTCTCATTGGTGCAACGTAAATAAATTTGAATTTAATTTACGCAATATGTCGGCGATTGATTTGTGTCGTTACATCACTTTCCTCTCTGAAAAAAGGAAAATATTATTCCTCTCTGCGAGGCTAGATAAGAAATGCATGACAGAGTTCGAACCAAGTTAAGCAAAAATATGATGAACTATAAGTGCTGGGCTTAAATATGCTTGTTGGTTGCTTCAACAATGATATGATGCCAGGTAATCACTAGGAATTGCTACACAAATTGTTAGCTCTAGTGGACGGTCATAGCACGTGAGGCAAAATAGAGCAGTGTAAGTTTTTGGAGCCGCAGCGTGAAGATTTCGAGGTAAATCGCCTCTGAATTTGCCAGGTTTAAGATAAAAACCTAAGCAGGTTGGATCGTTGTCAATGTGTTTGTATACGACCAAAGGAGCTAGAGTGCTCGACGTTGTGGTCATGACATTTGTAGAGTGGTCTTTGTGCAATTGATAAAGTTGAGATATGCATTGAAAGTGGCCTGTACCATGATATGAAGCTGATCACTACTTAGTGTTGCTACACCAAAGCGTTAGCTCTAAGTAGCTGGTCATACCAAAATAGGCAGTGTAATGTCATGTGTGAGAAATACATTATAATGTAAAAATATATACATTAAAATCAAAGGTAACTGCATAAAATATGTACACGAACATTGCCTCAGAGATGGCATAATACCAAAGAACTGTTCAAAAATGCTACACAATTGTTAGCTAAGAACAGCTGGTTATGCCACGTGAGACAAATACTAAAAATAACGTAAGGTTAAAAAATTTTATAGTTAATGTTAATGTTTAAAAAAATATCAATTACCCGTTATACAAAGCAGGTTATTGAGATGGTGGGCAGACGGAGCCTGAGACGTGTGTAGAATGTTGAACGCTCTCAGGATCAGGTGGTTCGATGAACGGTTTCAACCTGTCTATGCTTACTGATGTCGGTGTAGCGCCTTGCATAATGAAGTATTTGGGTTGTTTGAGCAAAATCGGGTAAGGACCGCGATACTTTGGTTGTAGTGGTGCAACAGCATTATTGTTGCGAACGAGTACTCTCTTGCAGCTGTGGAGCTGTGGGTGAACGAAGACTGGACGAGGCGTGTGTCTCGGCTGCTGTTCGGACATGTTACCGAAGTGAAGTCGAAGGCGGGTAGCTTTGTCTTGTGGGTCATCTTGTGCCGGTAGTAGACGTGGGAGCTGACTAGGCAGGCGTAGATCCATGCCATACAAGAGTTGTGACGCAGACGTTTTAATGGATTCACGAGTACGGGAACGCATGGCAAGCAGAACTAAAGGTAGTGCATCGACCCAGTTGCCATTAATGGACGAGGATGCTAAAGCAGCTTTGAGTTCCCTATGCATTCTCTCTACCATGCCATTAGCTTGGGGATGGTAGGCAGTCGTCTGGCGTAGGATGCATCCCATGTACCGCAAGGTGGTTTTGAAACGATCAGATGAGAAGCAAGTGCCTCTGTCCGTGATGACCCCATTGGGAACACCATAATTGGATATCCATGCAGAGATAAAACCGTTAGTTACTTCGTCTGCAGAAATGGTGCCAAGAGGTAATGCCGCAGGCCACCGTGTAAATCTATCGATCATAGTTAGAAGGTAGCTGAAACCTTGAACCTTTGTCAGATGAACTATGTCGATGTGGACGATGGCTAGGCGAGAAGTAGACCGAAAATGTTGCAACTTAGAACGAGTGTGTCGTGTGATCTTGTTTTTCTGACAAATTGCACACTCTGAGACCCATCGTTTAACATTCTGCCTAAGTCTGTGACCCCAGAAACGATTTTTAAGAAGTCGGACAGTTGCTTGGCTTCCTGGGTGAGAAATTGAGTGAATTGAATAGAAAACTTTACTCTGAAGGCTGGTCGGCAGAACTGGCTTGTTGGGCTGCGTACCCGTGAAGTAAACAATTGGTAAGCCTTCCCACAGACGGCATATGAACTTGGTTGGGTAACGGGCTATTGATCTTTGAATGTGAATGTCACCGCGTTGTTCAGTTCGCAGGAGAGTTGGCGTTAGTGCAGGTTCACTGAGTGCCACGGAGTTGACAGAGAATGGTGACGGCGAAGGTGGTTGTAGAGAGACGTCTGGCCTGGATACGGCATCTGCAATGAAGTTCTGTTTGCCCTTGACGTGAAAGACGTCAAATTGCCATTCGCTTAGACGAGAAAGCTGTGTTTCCACTCTGGCAGGGTACTTGGCGATAGATAAAGTTGCGTTTCGACGTGCGCTAACTAGTGGTGCATGATCTGTGAAAACAACAAATCTGCTACTGCCAATGATGCTGATAAAAAGGCGCACTGCGTCGTGGATGGCGAGAAGTTCTCGGCCGAAAGTGTCGTACCTCGTTTCTACTGGTTGGAGAGTACGCGAGTAGAAACTGATAGGCTTCCGAACTCCGTCGATCTCTTGTTCCAAAGTGGCTCCAATAGCGAATTCAGAAGCATCTGTTGTGAGTAGAAATGGCTTTTCGAAATCTGGATGCGTTAGCATTGTGGCATTTGCTAACGAGTTGATGGCAAGTTGAAGTAATTCCTCGTCTTCGGATGACCAAGCAATGATGGAATTCTTGCTAAGTCCTTTTCGGTTCCGCAGGTGCCGGCACAAAGGATAAAGTTGTTTTGAAAGGCCTGGAAGGAACTTGCGATAATAGTTTAGTACTCCCAGGATTTTCTGCAAATCGCTCAAAGTCCTTGGTGACTTGATATTCTTGATTGAATTCGTCTTTGACGGCAACGGTTGAATACCTTGGGCCGTGATACGATGCCCTAAGAAGTCGACGGATGAAGTTGCAATCTGCGTCTTGTCACAGTTGATCTTGAGTCCGTGGTTGGATAAGCGTGAGAGGACATTTCGTAGATGTTTTGCATGAGATTCTAGATCTGGACTGAATACCATAATGTCATCTAGATATGACATACAATAAGCAGAGTCGTCGCAAAGTATGTTGTCTATGAATCTTTGAAATGTCTGAGTAGCACACTTAAGTCCAAAAGGCATGTAAAGATATTCAAAATGGCCAAATGGAGTGATGACTGCAGTTTTCTCGATATCCTCTGGTGCTACCGGTATGTGATGGTACGCTTGTCTGAGGTCAATCACTGAGAAGAAATTGCTGCCGTTGCGTTCAAGTAAAGTGTTGATATTTTGAATAGGATATGCATCAGATTTTGTCACTGAATTTAGCTTACGGTAGTCTCCACAGGCTCTGTACGATCCGCTTGATTTTGAGACTAAGTGCAGTGGTGACGCCCATGAACTTTTTGATGGTCTGATGATTCCCTCTTCCAAAAGCCTTGAGAATTCTTCTTGGGCAGCTTTCAGCTTAGCAGGAGCCAGGTGGTCGCTTCTTGAGTGCAATAGGTTGTCCTTCTGTGACGATATGATGCATCGTGTTGGAGACTCGTAGCTCTGACTTGTTAAGATCGAAAAGCGATTTGTATTTTCGAAGAGCTGCTGATATCTCTGCTGAATGATGCACTGGGGTTGGCTGAATGACCTGTAACTCCAAACGCTCGGAGGCAAGTGTCCAAAAGCTTTGTTCAAGTCCGGTGGAGGGGTAGATGATTTTTTGATTGGCAAGATCAACAATGAGCCAAAATTTTAGAAGGAAATCAAGGCCTATTATATTATGTGAGACCTTGGCAATGATGAAGTTGTGGGAAAATTCACGCCGTAGACCTATGTTGAGTGTGCGGTATTGGCAGCCATAAGTTGGTATGGGCTCGCCTGTAGCTGTTGCGAGAAGAACGCCTAGTGACATCTCGGCCATTGAATCACCTTTTAGAACTAAGACTGCCGCACCTGTGTCTACGATGTACTCTTCGCCAGTTTTGAAATCAAGAAGGTGCAGAAGTTCGTTTGGCTGTTTGGCCGGGTCATGCAAACAAGTAGGCTGGTGATTGCGACCGGCATTGTCTGTTTGGTTCTCTATGTGAAAAATTCGGCTTGGACGAAAAGAGTCGACAGGGATGTCGGATTGTAGTTGGCTTCTTCCCTGTAGCGCCGTTGATGCCGTTGATGTGCAGAAAGTACGGTCTTCTACTTCCTGCGCCAGACGTTTCCCGATACTGATGCACCCTTGTGCCTGCGGTCTGTTGTCCTTTCCGTCAGCTGTGGAAATTGGCACTCATTCGGAAATTCTTCGGAACAACAAAGACAGACTTGGCACGAATAGAAAAACTTCTGGTGGTTATAACACCAGTTCTTTGGGGCATATTTATTAAAGGATTGCGGAGATCTTGATCGCCGCCTACCATTATAATTTGACTTGGAAACAAATTTTGGTCGAGCATTCACTTGATTTATCTCCGATTTGGTAATGGCCAATCCTTCTAGAACTTTGGCCATGTTCGCCACTGTTCTCTCTAAAGAGGAGATTCTATCATCTTGCGGGGGTAAAGAAAAGGATGATGGATTCACTTTGGGTTCAAAAACCCTATATTCTAACTCACATCTCTCAGATAAGTCATCTATAGAGAGAGTGTTGGGGAGCTGTCTGGCAAAGAGTTTTAATGTTTGAGGAAGATTGTTAATAAAAACAACCTTAGCCTCATGGTCAGAAATGTTGGTTTTATACCAACGTTTCTGTAATTCCCTCAGTATTTCTATGGGGCCATGATTTGGCATATCTAACTGCGCATATTTGTTTATTATCTGCTCAGTTTCCGTGGGTCCAAGCAAGGATTTTACCTCGTTTTGTAGGCCCAAAATGGGATTAGGTAGCTTCCTAATGGCCTCAAGCTTAGGATAAATCCGTCGCTGCAATTCAGAAGGTAGTTTGGCAAAAACCTTCGACAGTTTTTGATTACTGTCATAATCAGGAAACGGGGAGAAAGCGGAGTCTACGCGCATAAAAAAATAGCTCACTATCTCCATCCCAAACAGGAACAGCAATATCTAAAATTGGACCTGACATTTTAACAATCTTACGGGATCTTAAAAGCATAAATTTAAAAGCAATATGAAAATATATAAATATACTTTAACGAAACGCTTACCCGCAAACAGCTTCCACAGTTGAATAAGAGCAGAACAAAAAAGTCACTGTTTCCAAAAATCCGAAGTTGAGTTGTTGAGTACGTACGGTGCCGTTTTGTACGTAGAAAAGATGAACAAAGGCCCTGTTGGCCTTTGATGCCGATGTATTATTATTATCCCCACAAATCCACGAATATATACCCAACAGATTTCCCAGAAATCCACGATCAGGGTAAAGAAAACACAAATGTCAATCTATTATTATTATATCCCCCCAACACAAACCACGATTATATATATATATATATATATATACCCAACAAAATTCACGATCACGGTAGATAAAACGCAAATCTTAATCGATTTTTATGAAAAAGGAAGTCAATTTTATTTATACCAAAAAAATCAGAACAATAATCAATATCCTGGCGCGGTCGCCAATTTTGTAAACGCCCCGGCTTCAAGTAAATGCCGTACGACGTTACAAACTCGGTTAAGGTGCTCTGAATAGAGATTAGTTACTGATATGGGGGCCCTTAAGAGGGCCTTGGCGGCGTTCGCGTAAGTTATATATATGTAAGTTGATGTTCTGTTCCTTGGGTGGACTCTGGTTGTGGTTCCTGCTGTTGTTATCATGTGAAGACAACTTGGTTGAAGTTCTGCATTAATTGGCTTGTCTTGCTGGCTGAAGTGCAACACGGTGAGTCACGAATGTTGCCAATTGTTGGTGAAACAAATCAATATCCAGCGTAGGTATTGACAGCCGACAGCACGCACATGTGTAACACGAGGCAGAACGCAGATGCGACCAACTGACTTGCATGGTAAATTACGTGCGAAGAAGTATGTATTATGTAAACGCCCTGGCTTCAAGTAAATGCCGTACGACGTTACAAACTCGGTTAAGGTGCTCTGAATAGAGATTAGTTACTGATATGGGGGCCCTTAAGAGGGCCGGGGAATGCGTTCGCTTTAAGTCTTCAGAGTTGAAGATGTCCTAGAGCCTTGGGTGGACTCTGGTTGAGTTGTCGCTCCCGTGGTTGAGCTGTGATCGCGTTGTGTATGGTGTCCTGCAGGTCCTGCACTCAATTGGCTCGTCTCTCCGGTATCCCGCATCAAGATGAGTCACGGATGTAGTTAGTTGTTGGTGAAACTATCAAATCACCAGCGTAGGTATTGACAGCCGACAGAGCGCACACGTATTGACAGCCGACAGAACGCACATGCGTGAAGCAGGTAGACGGCAAATGACACAACTGACTTGCATGGTAAATTACCGTGCTTAAATAGCACGCAATATGTGTACTTGCATACTATTGGTTAAACGTGGTTAAACGTGGTTAAACGGCAATTTGCTTTTTTCTCATTGGTGCAACGTAAATAAATTTGAATTTAATTTACGCAATATGTCGGCGATTGATTTGTGTCGTTACAACACTTTCCTCTCTGAAAAAAGAAATATTCCTCTCTGCGAGGCTAGATAAGAAATGCATGACAGAGTTCGAACCAAGTTAAGCGAAAATATGATGAACCATAAGTGCTGGGCTTAAATATGCTTGTTGGTTGCTTCAACAATGATATGATGCCAGGTAACCACTAGGAATTGCTACACAAATTGTTAGCTCTAGTGGACGGTCATAGCACGTGAGGCAAAATAAAGCAGTGTAAGTTTTTGGAGCCGCAGCGTGAAGATTTCGAGGTAAATCGCCTCTGAATTTGCCAGGTTTAAGATAAAAACCTAAGCAGGTTGGATCGTTGTCAGTGTTTGTATACGACCAAAGGAGCTAAAGTGCTCGACGTTGTGGTCATGGCATTTGTAGAGTGGTCTTTGTGAAATAGATAAAGTTGAGATATGCATTGAAAGTGGCCTGTACCATGATATGAAGCTGATCACTACTTAGTGTTGCTACACGAAAGCGTTAGCTCTAAGTAGCTGGTCATACCAAAATAGGCAGTGTAATGTCATGTGTGAGAAATACATTATAATGTAAAATATATATATACATTAAAATCAAAGGTAATTGCATAAAAATATGTACACGAACATTGCCTCAGAGATGGTATAATACCAAAGAACTGTTCAAAAATGCTACACAATTGTTAGCTAAGAACAGGTGGTTATGCCACGTGAGACAAATACCAAAATTAACGTAAAGGTTAAAAAAAATTTTATAGTTAAATGTTAATGTTTAAAAAAAATTAATTACGCGTTATACAAAGCAGGTTGAGATTGTGGGCAGACGGAGCCTGAGACGTGTGTAGAAGGTTGAACGCTCTCAGGATCAGGTGGTTCGATAAACGGTTTTAACCTGTCTATGCTTACTGATGTCGGTGTAGCGCCTTGCATAATGATGAAGTATTTTGGCTGTTTTAGTAAAATCGGGTAAGGACCGCGATACTTGGGTTGTAGTGGTGCAACAGCATTATTGTTGCGAACGAGTACTCTCTTGCAGCTGTGGAGCTGTGGGTGAACGAAGACTGGACGAGGCGTGTGTCTCGGCTGCTGTTCGGACATGTTACCGAAATGAAGTCGAAGGCGGGTAGCTTCGTTTTGTGGGTCATCTTGTGCCGGTAGTAGACGTGGGAGCTGACTAGGCAGGCGTAGATCCATGCCATACAAGAGTTGTGACGCAGACGTTTTAATGGATTCCCGAGTACGAGAACACATGGCCAGCAGAACTAAAGGTAGTGCATCGACCCAGTTGCCATTAATGGACGAGGATGCTAAAGCAGCTTTGAGTTCCCTATGCATTCTCTCTACCATGCCATTAGCTTGGGGATGGTAGGCAGGCGTCTGGCGTAAGATGCATCCCATGTACCGCAAGGTGGTTTTGAAACGATCAGATGAGAAGCAAGTGCCTCGGTCCGTGATGACCTCATTGGGAACACCGTAATTGGATATCCATGCAGAGATAAAACCGTTAGTTACTTCGTCTGCAGAAATGGTGCCAAGAGGTAATGCCACAGGCCACCGTGTAAACCTATCGATCATAGTTAGAAGGTAGCTGAAACCTTGAACCTTTGTCAGATGAACTATGTCGATGTGGACGATGGCTATTCGAGAAGTAGACCAAAAATGTTGCAACTTAGAACGAGTGTGTCGTGTGATCTTGTTTTTCTGACAAATTGCACACTCTGAGACCCATCGTTTAACATTCTGCCTAAGTCTGTGACCCCAGAAACGATCTGTAAGAAGTCGGACAGTCGCTTGGCTTCCTGGGTGAGAAATTGAGTGAATTGAATCGAAAACCTTTCTCTGAAGGCTGGTCGGCAGAACTGGCTTGTTGGGTTGCGTACCCGTGAAGTAAACAATTGGTAAGCCTTCCCACAGACGGCATATGAACTTGGTTGGGTGACGGGCTATTGATCTTTGAATGTGAATGTCACCGCGTTGTTCAGTTCGCAGGAGAGTTGGCGTTAGTGCAGGTTCACTGAGTGCCACGGAGTTGACAGTGAATGGTGACGGCGAAGGTGGTTGTAGAGAGACGTCTGGCCTGGACAGGGCATCTGCAATGAAGTTCTGCTTGCCCTTGACGTGAAAGACGTCAAATTGCCATTCGCTTAGACGAGAAAGCTGTCTTTCCACTCTGGCAGGGTACTTGGCGATAGATGAAGTTGCATTTCGAAGTGCGCTAACTAGTGAAAACAACAAATCTGCTACTGCCAATGATGCTGATAAAATGGCGCACTGCGTCGTGGATGGCGAGAAGTTCTCGGCCGAAAGTGTCGTACCTCGTTTCTACTGGTTGGAGAGTACGCGAGTAGAAACTGATAGGCTTCCGAACTCCGTCGGTCTCTTGTTCCAAAGTGGCTCCAATAGCGAATTCAGAAGCATCTGTCGTGAGTAGAAATGGCTTTTCGAAATCTGGATGCGTTAGCATTGTGGCATTTGCTAACGAGTTGATGGCAAGTCGAAGTAATTCCTCGTCTTCGGATGACCAAGCAGTGATGGAATTCTTGCAAAGTCCTTTACGGTTCCGCAGGTGCCTGCACAAAGGATAAAGTTGTTTTGAAAGGCCCGGAAGGAACTTGCGATAATAGTTTAGTACTCCCGGGATTTTCTGCAAATCGCTCACAGTCCTTGGTGACTTGATATTCTTGATCGAATTCGTCTTTGGCGGCAACGGTTGAATGCCTTGGGCCGTGATACGATGCCCCAAGAAGTCGACGGATGAAGATGCAATCTGCGTCTTGTCACAGTTGATCTTGAGTCCGTGGTTGGATAAGCGTGAGAGGACATTTCGTAGATGTTTCGCATGAGATTCTAGATCTGGACTGAATACCATAATGTCATCTAGATATGACATACAATAAGCAGAGTCGTCGCGAAGTATGTTGTCTATGAATCTTTGAAATGTCTGAGTAGCACACTTAAGTCCAAAAGGCATGTAAAGATATTCGAAAAGGCCAAATGGAGTGATGACTGCAGTTTTCTCGATATCCTCTGGTGCTACCGGTATGTGATGGTACGCTTGTCTGAGGTCAATCACTGAGAAGAAATTGCTGCCGTTGAGTTTTTCAAGTAATGTGTTGATATTTGGAATAGGATATGCATCAGATTTTGTCACTGAATTTAGCTTACGGTAGTCTCCACAGGCTCTGTACGATCCGTTTGATTTTGAGACTAAGTGCAGTGGTGACGCCCATGAACTTTCTGATGGTCTGATGATTCCCTCTTCCAAAAGCCTTGAGAATTCTTCTTGGGCAGCTTTCAGCTTAGCAGGAGCCAGTGGTCGCTTCTTGAGTGCAATAGGTTGTCCTTC
The DNA here is from genome assembly GCA_029291075.1 of Eudiplozoon nipponicum. Classification (NCBI taxonomy): domain Eukaryota; kingdom Metazoa; phylum Platyhelminthes; class Monogenea; order Mazocraeidea; family Diplozoidae; genus Eudiplozoon; species Eudiplozoon nipponicum. The sequence goes on along the minus strand of JAQBSW010005013.1, from coordinate 33,965 downwards.
TGTGACGATATGATGCATCGTGTTGGAGACTCGTAGCTCTGACTTGTTAAGATCGAAAAGCGATTTGTATTTTCGAAGAGCTGCTGATATCTCTGATGAATGATGCACTGGGGTTGGCTGAATGACCTGTAACTCCAAACGCTCGGAGGCAAGTGTCCAAAAGCTTTGTTCAAGTCCGGTGGAGGGGTCGATGATCTTTTGATTGGCAAGATCAACAATGAGCCGAAATTTTAGAAGGAAATCAAGGCCTATTATATTATGTGAGACCTTGGCAATGATGAAGTTGTGGGAAAATTCACGTCGTAGACCTATGTTGAGTGTGCGGTTTTGGCAGCCATAAGTTGGTATGGGCTCGCCTGTAGCTGTTGCGAGAAGAACGCCTAGCGACATCTCGGCCATTGAATCACCTTTGAGAACTGAGACTGCCGCACCTGTGTCTACGATGAACTCTTCGCCAGTTTTGAAATCAAGAAGGTGCAGAAGTTCGTTGGGCTGTTTGGCCGGGTCATGCAAACAAGCAGGCTGGTGATTGCGACCGGCGTTGTCCGTTTGGTTCTCTATGTGAAAAATTCGGCGTGGACGAAAAGAGTCGACAGGGATGTCGGATTGTAGTTGGCTTCTTCCCTGTAGCGCCGTTGATGCTGTTGATGTGCAGAAAGTACGGTCTTCTACTTCCTGCGCCAGACGTTTCCCGATGCTGATGCACCCTTGTGCCTGCGGTCTGTTGTCCTCTCCGTCAGCTGTGGAAATTGACACTCATTCGGAAATTCTTCGAAACGACAAAGACAAACTTGGCAAGCATAAAAAACTTCTGGTGGTTATAACACCAGTTCTTTGGAGCATATTTATTAAAGGATTGCGGAGATCTCGATCGCCGCCTACCATTATAATTTGACTTGGAAACGAATTTTGGTCGAGCATTCACATGATTTATCTCCGATTTGGTAATGGCCAATCCTTCTAGAACTTTGGCCATGTTCGCCACTGTTCTCTCTAAGGAGGAGATTCTATCATCTTGCGGGGTGAAGAAAAGGATGATGGATTCACTTTGGGTTCCAAAACCCTATATTCTAACTCACATCTCTCAGATAAGTCATCTATAGAGAGAGTATTGGGGAGCTGTCTGGCAAAGAGTTTTAATGTTTGGGGAAGATTGTTAATAAAAACAACCTTAGCCTCATGGTCAGAAATGTTGGTTTTATACCAACGTTTCAGTAATTCCCTCAGTGTTTCTATGGGGCCAAGATTTGGCATATCTAACTGCGCATATTTGTTTATTATCTGCTCAGTTTCCGTGGGTCCAAGCAAGGATTCTACCTCGTTTTGTAGGCCCAAAATGGGATTAGGTAGCTTCCTAATGGCCTCAAGCTTAGGATAAATCCGTCGCTGCAATTCAGAAGGTAGTTTAGCAAAAACCTTCGACAGTTTTTGATGACTGTCATAATCAGGAAACGGGGAGAAAGCGGAGTCTACGCGCATAAAGAATAGCTCACTATCTCCATCCCAAACAGGAACATCAATATCTAAAATTGGACCTGACATTTTAACAATCTTACGGGATCTTAAAAGCATAAATTAAAAGCAATATGAAAATATATAAATATACTTTAACGAAACGCTTACCCACAAACAGCTTCCACGGTTGAATAAGAGCAGAACAAAGAAGTCACTGTTTCCAACAATCCGAAGTTGAGTTGTTGAGTACGTACGGTGCCGTTTTGTACGTAGAAAAGATGAACAAAGGACCCGTTGGCCTTTGATGCCGACAACAAATCCACGAATATATACCCAACAATTTCCAGAAATCCACGGTCAGGGTAAAGAAAACACAAATGTCAATCTATTATCCGCGAATATATATATACCCAAAATAATTCACAGATGGCCACGATCACGGTAGATAAAACGCAAATCTTAATCGATTTTTATCCCAAATAGATGAAAAAGGAAGTCAATTTTATTTATACCAAAAAAAGCAGAACAATAATCAATATCCTGGCGCGGTCGCCAATTTTGTAAACGCCCCGGCTTCAAGTAAATGCCGTACGACGTTACAAACTCGGTTAAGGTGCTCTGAATAGAGATTAGTTACTGATATGGGGGCCCTTAAGAGGGCCGGGTAATGCGTTCGCTTGTAAGTCTTCAGAGTTGAAGATGTCCTAGAGCCTTGGGTGGACTCTGGTTGAGTTTTCGCTCCCGTGGTTGAGCTGTGATCGCGTTGTGGATGGTGTCCTGCAGGTCCTGCACTCAATTGGCTCGTCTCTCCGGTATCCCGCAACAAGATGAGTCACGGATGTAGTTAGTTGTTGGTGAAACGATCAAATCACCAGCGTAGGTATTGACAGCCGACAGAGCGCACACGTATTGACAGCCGACAGAACGCACACGCGTGAAGCAGGTAGACGGCAAATGCCACAACTGACTTGCATGGTAAATTACCGTGCTTAAATAGCATGCAATATGTGTACTTGCATACTATTGGTTAAACGTGGTTAAACGTGGTTAAACGGCAATTTGCTTTTTTCTCATTGGTGCAACGTAAATAAATTTGAATTTAATTTACGCAATATGTCGGCGATTGATTTGTGTCGTTACACCCATATGGGAAATTATTCGTTACTCCAGTTATGCTTTTTAAAATGCGGAATATAATATATTCTGCGTTAATATTTCCACAGTAGAAATTTGGAGGCTTTAATTTATTTCTTGTCATTTTAATATCATATTTCTTTGTTAATCTTGTTGAAATTTTACTGATTTAACTATTTTCTATAATAAATTTTTATATATAAATAAATATGAGATTGAATAATAATACATTAGACTCTTAGTCCTATTAGTAATGGAGCCCCTGCCGCCTGGATGGGAGATGCATCTCGATCAAGAAACTGGCCGCTACTATTTTGTTGATCACAATACACGATCTACACAATGGAAGCATCCTTTGTCTAATCAAATGTATTATCCACAGAACCCAGTTTCTCAAACTCCGGTCAAGGTATGTTCTAATAAGTTAATTAAAGGTTAATTACGATGGTGAAAACCAAAATCAGTCTCCTATAATAGACCAAGTTTTGAAAAAAGCATCTGCTATTCAATATGAAATTGATAACTTCACAGGTATTGTTTGTTTCTGATAATGTTATTTATGAAAAAGAAGAGTCATTTTATTATTTATTATCTTCTGCTCCGAGAGCATTTTAAACGTCAGTTCAAAAGTTTAAAATGTATTTATTCTAAGAATTAAATAAAGTTTGAGTTGTAAAAATAAAACGGCAATGTCAATAATTCTTTAAATCAAGTTTGTTAACTTCAAGTAAACACCAATCCCGATGTATTTAACCTGTCGTTGAACAACAGCAAAACTCCCGCCGGTAGCATGTACTGACGCGTTCGACCTTCCATGATCATCATCAGATTACGGCAGCAAACTGACTAGCGAGGATCAAACCGCAATGCATATGTATAATGACAAGCAGACTTTTGACTATATGCCTAGTTATCATTGCTCAATGGACAATGTCTCAATCAAATTTTCTCGTTCAGAAAGTTTGACTTGGTGGACACTCATTTATCCGCTGACTGGCATATGGTACCATCATTCCCTTTCATATTAAAGGTTTAATCCTTAATATTCCTTTCTTAGGATTGCTTTGATGTGTGCGTGGACAATGTGGAAAATATATTGTTTTACCGTCGGATAACTCTCAGAATTTAATTGTAAATATGGAAGTTCTGTTATTGATTAGTATTATATGAACCTTGATTCTTTTATTGATGATTCCGAATATCGTCTTAATCTCGAAAAAGAAAGAGAATGGTTTATGCAAATAATTGTTTCAGTATGTTATATAATCCTTTGTGCTTTCAATATCGGGTTTTATGTAGTCGCATTTGTGTTATATTGTCGAGTTAGATCTATTATGTTCTTATATACAATACTTTTAACGCTATTCGGATGTCAGTTTCCTGTTTCGCTAGGTAATTGGTTGTATAATGTGATTAATTTTGAGAAGAGAAACATTCTGCAATAAGTTATGAAATCGAACGAGGTAAAGCTTTTAATCGCTCATTCCAGTTACTCCGGAGATGCAATTTGAGTAAATCTTAAATGTATGGAGGTCCGATTGTTTAACATGTTTGTGCAATTCAATTAAAGATGTTGCGAGTTTTATAAACCATAGCGGCTTAAGGCTAGCCTTAAAGATGTCTAGGAATATTACAATATTGTCGTTAAAGGAAGGTCTTTTGTGTATTTCATGTAGCAGAAGTTGGTATGTGATCGATTTCGGGTGAAACCATGTTGTTGGGAATCTTTAAGCTTATCTGTACTACGTATTTTAGCAGAACTTCTGATAATACATATTACTTGACTGATTTAACTATGCCATATGTGTTTTGGTGCTCAGACAGTTTTTAAATAATTATTTTATAAGCGGTTCTATTTATCACCTTGTTTAAATGTTGATTTTATGTTTAAAAATAACTACTTTTACATTAAGAAGCAAACTCTAGCACTGCCTAATATTCATTTTTGTCACAATTCGAGCACTTCAGTTGTGTGCAATAAAAATCCTACGAAATAAAAAACCTTAATGCGTTTCAATTATCTACCGTCTATCATCAAAACAATTGAACTACAATAAACAAAATTTTCTTCCGACAAAAATCAAGATGCAAATCAATCATTTTGCTAAACCAATTATATTATTAAACGAACATTGGTTGCGCGGGTGGTGATAACAATTATTATAATCAAGGTTGCGGTCTTGATATAAACACCTGACCCATTAATTACTTACATACGTCAGTATAAACTAAGAATTGTATAGTGTAGAAAAGGCAATTCATCCAGTAGACCGGTTTCGTCCTTATTGGGAACTCCTCAAGTACTGGCCGCGGTGGCCAGTGCCAGTGGGACTAAGAACAATGTCTCTGATGTGTTCTGACGTATAGTCGTCATCAAACCAATTATATAACAAACTAGTAATATAATATGGATCGTAATTTCCTATTTACATTTAATGTTCCTTGTCATAATTTTTATTCATTTGTAACCTAGGCTTATTTAGATCACTCTCCAATTTTATGCAATAATCTGCCACTCCTCGGTGGTTCATTAGTGGTTCTCGTCTTTCGTAGAGTTGTAGATATTAATACCTCTGCAACAGCTTCCCTCTCTGCAGAAGAACCTCACACTACGTAATATTTATAATGTGACTGGCCGTGCATGACAAAGCATTTGTAAGTAGACAGTGTTTCGATCTTCGATATGTGGAACGCCATTAATAGCTTGCAATGTGATTGATTCGGTATTGGAGACTATCACCTTGCCATCGGTCGTAATTCGGGCGCTGATGAGATATTTCGATAGACCTGTCATATACTCGACATTATCTTGTAACAATGTCTTGCCGTGCTCCATTTCTTTCGGAAGTTAAAATTGAGCACCTCTTCTCAAAAACTGGCTCGCTAAGTAAGCGAACTTTTAGCACTTATCAACGACGCTTTTATAAATTTTTACCATGTATCCACACTGAACTAGGTGACTTCAATTACGCTTTGTACTGATTCCGTTATGAGATGTCCATCATAGGAAATTTTAAAATATACTATGTGCTAATTCAGCTATCGAATTGGTCTTTAGAATGTTACATATCGCGCATGATTAACTGTCAAGCTGCAGCTCTATTGTCTGAATTATGCTGATTTCAATTTCGGCCATTATTCCGTGCAAATTGCTGCAGGTGATTTATCCGTCGCACATTTGTGACCCAATATGTACATCCGTTGACTATTATAAATGCTTACATCACACCACAGTGAGGCACCGGCAATGGTCCTACTAAATCAACGTGTAAGAATTGATTAGACGGTTCCTCGCTCGCCAGATGCATGTGAGGCTTATCAAGACTGAGAAACCGCCAATGGTATATGTGGTTCCATGCATTTAGCGTATTTTATTGATCTATTATCAGCCTGCAAAACTTCGTCGATGCTGGCATCTATAACAATTTACAACTGACTCGTGGAATACGCCTTCATGGTGGTCTCAACCAACCTTTCTTATATTGGTCAAAGGCGTGTAGCATCTTTTCTGTCTATCATATGTTAAAAGAATTTGTGCGGTTTATAAACAAAATGGTACGTATGTGAAATGTGTATGTCTATGCAGTACCTGCATAGCCAGTTCCCATCAATCCTCCGGCCGCTCATCAATTTTCCACGATCATTACTTGAGATCGAGCACTTAGAAGCACTTTCTCTGAATATTACTTATGGACATAGAATTTAACACAAACATTGGATACGGGTCAACGTTGTGTCTGTATTTAACTGGCGAAAATCAGTGATTGGCCACAAAGATCTGTCATTATTTGTTATATAGTCCATGGGTGATAAAAAAGGTATGTTAACGGTTCGATGGCCCTTATATGTACGGTATTCAAGTTTAGTCCTAACTGCAAGTCTGACGTATCAGTCAGTGAATAGCTGCTTAATGTTCATTACTGATTTCCAAATACCGTACTTCCTGACCTGCTTGCTCATTGCGTTGCAGTATTGCACATGACACGTTCAATTTCAACAAAGTTCATGAATGGGGCACAATTGACTTATATGCTCCATATTCAGCTGCATTCGAATTAGCTGAGTCATATCAACTAGAATATTACATTTACTCCCGTCAGCATGTGGTATACACGCTAATTTCATGACCTGTTCTTTTATATGCGTTATTCAGTTGAACAGCACAGTCGGTTTCTTTTCGGGTGTAGCTAAGTTTGTTATCACTACTACATTTGCCATTTTTACTGTTGAAGAAGGCATTGCCCTATTGAACTATAAAAATGCGACTAACTCTTATAAACACCTATGCTTATGCGCCAAAATAAAACAGGGAATAGATTAATTATCTGGCCCTTTTTGTACCCAGCAAGGGGGTACATCCACTTTCTTTGATTTTACTCCGAATATTTCGGTAGACTTTTTCAGCAGAGCGCACATTCTACGAACCATTTAACAAGACTGTTGATGCAAACACCTCTGGTTACAACAAAGGCCATGGGAGTAACCTACTCGATCATTTGTATTTGAACTGGCACGCGAACTCAAAGCAATGCTACAGCCAATACTTATGCAAATGTCAAATTATTTTTTAAATTAATTTACTCAAAGTTTTAAGAATACGAAAATGATATCTGTTGACGTAAAGGTGACTTCTACGAGTATCCTAGTGAAAATTTCAATCTCATATATAAAATCATAGATTTAACCTGTATGCCATTTTCTGAACATAAAATCATATATAAAATATTTAGCGCAAAGAAATGTAGTGGAAATAGTCAGTCCTTTAGGAAGTCATTTGGCGGATTTTTTACTGTTCTTTCTATAAATATTAAAATTGAATCTATGGATGGCAAAATAATTCAAAATTTTTAACGTTTTGTCGATTGCATCTTCATAACTATTAGTGTAAATATAAGAAAGTTGTCTTCTTAATGATTTAGTAGCATGGACCATCTTGTCCTGTTAAATTTCATAGTGACGATCCTCTTTTTAATTCCCCTTTGAATCACATTTATTAAAAACGGAAGGTGGTATTTTAATGTGACATTTTGAATGTAGCCAAGGGCTAAACAGCGCTACAACAATATCACAAAAGGGATCTGATATACTAAACTGAAATCAGATCTTCAAATTATCTACCGGAAGCAAATCTGTACTGGCAAATAGTTTCAAGATACTGTACATTTTCAGGTTCTCCGATTATTGGTCTTGATTGATGGGTTCTCATTTGTTCCTTTTTTAAGTCTTCCATCAGCTGCTTGTCTGAAAATGACGTTGGAGCAAGATTTTCCACTTCTTTTGTTCCGATATTTCGAGACCTTATTTCTGGTCTCATCTTCAGGATTGACAAAATACGCACGGGAATAAACAACATGTGGCAAATGTGGTATCCTCATTCAAGACAGATCTATTTATGTTTATCTTAATTCATAAAGTATTTTTTATTGTCTGCTCTAGCATCCGGTCTTCATGCCATAAGTTATTTTCCCATTGCATATTGTGTCAACCAATACAAAATCAATTCTACATTCGATCAGTCAAATATTGTTTATCTATATACTTGCTAAATATACAAATTCAAGAGGACTTTCGAATCAACTCATCTGGCCAATAAACAAATACTTCTTTAATGGCCTAACCAACTGTTTCACAGTATCAAATGCTAAACCACATGGATTTAGGTGTGGTTCTCAGAGCACGAAATGACAATCCACGCATTTCATAAGCTGTTAGTTATGTCGTTCTTTTTCCTTTAGTGAATAAACAAATAATTTTTACATGAACTATGTAGTGTCCGACATCTTTAATTGAGCCGTAAAATATTAATTCCATCCGACTCTTCTCTACAGTCTATTTTCTATCTTGGATTTTAATTTTTTACACTTCTGTGTGAAGTTATATTTTAGCTAATACCTCAGCTATCCAATTGCTCATAACATAAGGCGAGTTTAAGCTGTTACATTGCATTGCCAAGGATTTGTAGTGTAATAATTAAACAATAACATTTGTTTTAAGAGTTATTGAATGAAATGCTTAACAAAAATGCTGTCATTGGCAGTAGAAAGCTGAATGCCTATGAAACCTCTCTATATACATGTGTATAGAGATTTTACATGGATTTTTTTACATCAATACTTTAATTACGTCTAGTATTTTATTATTTAGTTAATAACTCATTTAATTAAAAGATTAAGTATAAGCAATATACCGTGTAATTTTTCCTTTGCGTGTTTAGCAGCACTGCCACAAACAGAACAAAAATCAATCAATTTTGCGTTTGTCCTGTAATTTTGGCTACTTTTATTCCGGTTTGCTATGCAGTATAAATATATAAGCTAACTTGTTTAATGAGTTTGTTAAGATGAGACCTGGAAGTCAACGACCATTATTGACTTGAAGACTTTTGTGTGCAGTTGGCCTATCAATTTATCTGATTTTATATCTGTCTCTGATGGTTTTATGATTTAAAAGAAACATGTTGCGCGACACGGAATAAATCATTTACCTGATTATCGGTTTGCGATCCGATTTGTTTGCATCCGCTGTCTTAAGAGAGATCTAACAACAAGTATAAATGGGGCAGTTTAAACTAATATTTCCACTTGACATATTGATTGTCAACTTATTATGTTGCGCTTTCCATTAACCTTTTAACAAAGATTTATGTTTGCATCTTTCTTTATCAGACAATTTTCAACTTCTTCTACGATCCCCCTTTTTTATTTTATTTATACTATCCACCTTAATAGAATACTTTTCTGTTTCTAACTTGATTTTGCTAACTCTAAATTATTTACTTTATTCACAGTATCTTGCCCCCTCCTCACCAGGATGCCACACGTAATTACTTCATCTAGGATAGTACGTGTAAAAATAGGTCTGACGTGTGCGTTTAGGAAATGACAGTTATTATTTTAGTTTCATGTGAATTTCTGTTACACGTGCCGTTAATTACATGTAACAGATTATTTCTCAGTCGTAAGCAAACGCTCTCTCTCACACACACATACACAAACACACAGATGTGGCATACGCTTATCTAGTGATTAGTCAGATGTTGCTAAATCGCTATCATTTCACTGAGATGAGTGTACACGTGCAATAGTTGATTACTCCTCAATCAAAACAAACCAGAATACATACACACAGGCATGGCGTACGGTTATCTAGTGATTTGTCAGTGTTCTGAATCACAGTAACAAGCACAGCAATCGGGCAGAATGATTAGACAAGTCAGAAGAAAGAGTTGCCTAAAATATTAGGCTTTATTCATCATATAATGCAGATATACATGCTAAAAGGCAAAACAAAACATGTTAGTATACGAACGGTGTTAATATAAATGTGTGTACAAATAAACAAACATATCATTCTCCTCCACTGCGATTTGTAGCGTAGCGTCAGAGTCGGAACAAGACTGTTATAGTAACAATTCAAAGAGGATTGAGAAAACATAGTATTTAAACATTTCCACTTCGTAAATTATAAGAATGAACACGTTGTTGTTGATTGATAAGGTTTTCGAGATTCTCTGATAGGTCACGAGCATTTGAGTTATCCGTAGATTCACCATTTGCCTTAACATTATCAATATCGGTATCGTCATTATAGGAGGTTTGTTCATCAGCAACAACCGGTTCATTTTCACAGAGTCCCATATTAGTTCCAGCTTCATTCATCAGTGCGTCGGAGCCTTTCGGGGGCTAATTGACGGATATAGATACTGTATCTTCTCTTCCATCAGAAAAACGAACATGCGCATAGTTAGGATTGCAATGAATTAGTTCAACTTCTTCCACAGAGGGGTCATATTTCGAAATTCTAGCATTCTTCTTGAGTAAAACTTTGCCAGGAACAGTAAGCCAGGTTGGGAGTGTGTTACCAAAAGTCGACCTTCTATTGTGTCGAAAAAGACGCTCGTGAGGGGTTTCGTTGGTAGATGTGCATAATAATGAACGGATTGAATGTAATGCGTCCAGCAGCACGCATTCCTGTTTTCAACTGAAAGCCTTTTTTGATCTGAGAGCGAGAAGGATCGATTTCCATAAGGTACCATTCATTCTATCTACCTGTCCATTTCCTTTTCTGGGATTATAGAGAGAGTCGTTCTACTCGAAGCTATACCTTTTTTCCCGAAGAAAATTTTGTACCTCGGTCGACATGAAGGAAGAACCTCTGTCTGAGTGAATGTACAGAAGGCATCCCAAACATTGCGAATATTTGACACAGGTAGAAGTATGACGGTGTGACTGCTAAGGTCAGGACAAGCAAATGCAAAGGGAAATCGAGAATATTCATCGATGACCGTCAGTAGATAACGATTACGAGTTGATGAAGGAAGAGGTCCTTTAAAATCGATAGATAACCGCTCAAACGGTTGGGTAGCTTTGATTAATTGGCCTTGAATTGCCGAAGGAAATCTGGGTTTGATTTCAGAGCACACTTCACAACTCAAGGTCATTTTTCGAATTTCATCAATAGAATATGGTAAATTACGAGATTTCACAAAGTGCAGCATACGAGAAATTCCAGGATGACAAAGATGATCATGTATTTGTTTTAAATCCAGTCCATTTAGAAGCGCACCACAACAGGATCGACTTAGTGCATCTGCTGCTTTATTATCTTTTCCGGGTCTATAGACAACATCGAAGCTGTAAGGTGATAATTCCATTTTTCCAGCGCAAAATTTTATCGTTCTTCACCCTTCCCCTATTTTGATTGCCAAAAATAAAGGAAACAGATCTTTGATCAGTGACAAGTTTGAAATGATTACCCAAAAGCAAATGCCTCCATTTTCGAATAGCTTCAACCACGGCATAGGCTTCTTTTTCAACAGCTGAGTGATGTTTTTCAGATGGCGTCAACGTCCGAGAGAAAAACGCCACAGGTCTTTCATCTTGGTTCAAAGTGGCAGCAATAGCTACGTCCGAAGCATCAGTTTCGACGACAAACGGAATATCACAACGAATAGAAGCTAAAGTTGCTACGGCTAATTCTTTTTTAAGATCATCGAAATTTTGTTTCACAGAGACGGGCAAAGGAAAAGTTCGATTACGAGTGAGTGGATTTTATCGGAGAAGTTGGAGATCCACGGCGAATAATAAGCGAAAAATCCCACAATTCTTTGTTGCGATTGCACATTCGATGGGGGTGGGAGATCTTGTAAAGGCTTTAATCGGTCAGGATCAGGTTTAATTTTTTCCATTCGATATTTGAAAACCAAGAAGAGTAATTTCTTTAGCTGCGAAAATGCTCTTTTGATCCATTTAAAGTCAATCCATATTTTTTAGCGGCATTAAGAAATTTGTTGAGATTTGTTTCGTGTTCAAGCGTATCTCTCCCGCAAACTGTCACATTGTCCACATAGACAAATGTATCTGTGAGATGTTCCTGTGCGATTATATGATCCATAGTTCTTTGGAAACATGAGACACCATTCGTCACTCCGAAGGGAATGCGACGGAATTGAAACAAGCGTCCACACGCTTCGAAAGCAGTAAATACCTTTTCATGTTCTTGGATAGGTATCTGGTGGTAAGCGCTTTTGAGATCCAAAGTGCTGAATATATGATATTTTGAAATGGTTTCAGCCATTTGGTCTATTTTCGGCAAAGGATAGGCGTCTAATAGTGTGAATTTGTTGACTGTTTGGCTGTAGTCCACAACCATACGTTTCTTGTGATTCTCATTCGATACCACGAGAACTTGTGCTCTCCACGGGGATGTTGAAGGTTCGATAATGCCATCAGAAACTAATCTGTTTATTTCATCCCGGATAAATATTTCATTCATTCGATTGTACCTTCTTGATTTCGTAGCAATAGGCCTCCAGTTAGCAGTTAAATGGTGGAAAAGAGGCGGGGACGTAACAGATGCAGGGTTTCAGTAAACAGACGGTGAATGACGATTTATGACCACCAAAAGAGATATTTACACTTTTATGCAATCAAAGGAAGTCATGACCGAGGAGTACGTCAGCACAAAGATCAGAAAGTATAGATAGCTTGATATTTTGATAAACACATGATTTGTATTGAATCGACACAAAACAATGACCTTTGGTATGACTCGAAAATGAGCTAGACGCCATGGTTATTGTTTCTTGAGAGGGGAGTGAATTTTTCCAATTATTCTTCAAAACGAAGGCTTCTGAAACATAACTACAGGAACTGCCTGTATTAATGAGGGAGCATGACAATTTATGTTATTGACTTCTAGATTTATTACACATTTGGTGAGACAATCTGGAGCAGCTGCTAATACAGTTGCAGATATGGTAGGATGAAGCGTCGAAACCACTGGGCGGTGATTCTTAGAGGCGACATACCTTTTGAAAATGTCCTTTTGTTTCCACAACTTTTACAGAAGGCGTTTCTGGCCGGACATTTCCATCTTAAATGATAATCGTACCCACAAAAGTCACATTTTTGTTTAGCAGCAGCAACAAGATTATCTGTAGATTTATCGGAGGTTGATGAAGGACAGAGTGGCTGAACTGTTGCAGTGTGTGCAGAATTCAAACAGTTTTTGATATGATAATGATTGCTTTTCCGCCATTTCGAGACCACGTGCTTGATCAAAAGCCGCTTGAAAATTAAGTGAGTTGTGTTCTAGGAGACGTTGTCTGATTGAATTGGACTGGATTCCATTAATGAAGGCATCGCGCAGAGCATCGTCTCGATTTTCCTCTGCCGTAGTTGGTTTGAAATTGCATTCCCTAGCTAACGATTTCAGAATCTGAACAAATTGATCCAATGTTTGTCCATTTTCTTGTTTAGTAGTCGCGAGTATATGACGAACAAAGACTTCATTTTTCGGTCTGACATAGAGATTCATTAGAGTTTTGATAAGCATGATCATAAGTATCACAATCAACGATGTGTTCATATACGTTAGGAGAGACGTAGGAAATAAGAGTGTCCAATTTATCCGGATTCATGGATTCGACCGCTTTTAGGAGGCCACAGAATGTACGATACCAATGATTCCATTGTTTTGCTGCATCTGGTGCACTAGGTTCAACATCCAATCTTTCAGGTCGAATAAGGCGTTCCATGATTGGGTTATATGATGAATAAATTGTTCTGAATCACAGTAACAAGCACAGCAATCGGGCAGAATGATTAGACAAGTCAGAAGAAAGAGTTGCCTAAAATATTAGGCTTTATTCATCATATAATGCAGATATACATGCTAAAAGACAAAACAAAACATGTTAGTATACGAACGGTGTTAATATAAATGTGTGTACAAATAAACAAACATATCAGTCAGTAATTGTGACTAAATCACTGTAATCTCATTTCGAAGCTTGTACACATGCAGACATATACACAAACCAATTTGACATACACTTTCCTAGCATTTTATGCTTAAGAGATCTAACAACAAGTATAAATGGGGCAGTTTAAACTAATATTTCCACTTGACATATTGATTGTCAACTTATTATGTTGAGCTTTCCATTGAAAAAGATAACCGTATCTGGTAATCGAATATTTTGGAAAACAGATCAGGAAGACAGCGGATGCAAACAAATCGGATCGCCAACCGATAATCAGGTAATTGTAGATTTATGTACGTTGTTTCGATGCCGTATGTTTGATATCGCTGTTTGTTTACAAATGTAATGCTGTGAGCCTGATATTGGGTTTCGGAAATACGAAGTTGAAGCCTTGCGGTAGGTAATTGGAAAAGCATAAAAGACAAAAATGGTAGCTTAAGGGTGGTGTTTTTTACTGGTCTGGTACGAGCTTGTCTTTGAAATAAAGCTGTTTTTATGTACCATTTTTTTCTAGATTTTCTTTACGCAAATTAGATTTTAATTTAATAACGCCATATACAGTTGACCAATTAAAAAAAACATCTTTTATCTATGCTATCATCATGGCGTTTATCGTAAAATTATATTTTTTGGATACAAATAGGTGTTCAGCGTGACAAAAAGTTTATGCAGCTTTCAGAACAGTTGGAAAGATTAATTCTTGAGTTGGACACTGTCGAAGTTCAAGGTCAAGACTCGGTGAGGTGTCGACGAAAGCAGGCTGTTCAAGATATTCAAAAGTTGATCGAGATGCTGGAGAGCAAGGCTCGTGCAAACCTTTCTAGCTCAGGAGATAACACAAATAAAGACATTCAGTCGGAGAAAAAAGCTACAAATTTGGCCAGCTCAGCTGCTTTGAACAACTATAGCGGTGGAGTTGAAAAGGCTCATCCTTTGCCTGGATCACTAAATTGGTCTTCAGGAGGTATGAATACATCAGATACACAATATTCCTCTTGTGACCCGTCGAATAATCCTAACATCACTACTGCGAGCAGACCAGCTGGTGCACAAGGAGTCGTTCACCAAGCAAGCATTTATGAAAATCATCAAGAGTCTCCTCAAAGTGAGCAGTATTCACAACCTCCTAAAATAAACTGGCGTGGTCGTAACAACAACACAGAAAATCATGTTGGACCTGAGCCTTATATTATGAATCAGTGCACACAATACTCGAATGGCCGAAAATAATAAAGACCACTTTTTTTTAAATCTGTAGCTGCCTCGTTCTTAATTCATTGGATTGCCATTGATGCCGATGGCTGTCAAAAGAATGTCTTTCGTCTTTAGATGAGCAAATTTAATACTTCATCCTAAGATACTGCTACATTTTGTTAATTGACGAATCTATCAGTCAGCATTGACTGAAAAAGCTCCTTTGTTTGCGCAGCGTCTAGTTTCGGCTCGATCTTGGGGATTGATTTTGATAACCTTTTGCGTTGCACTTTTTCTCCTGTATCGCACTTTCTTTATAGCGAAATTTGACTGTTTTAACTATGTAATCCAGTTCTATACTTCAAATCTTCGTGATGCATACATATGGATAAAATACACGCCACGTACGGATTAAGTGAAGTTTAAATACCTCATTTCGTGCTTCTTATTTACTTTGTAGTAACACACTTCCCCTTCTCCTTCCCCGCACACACTCAGTTAAGTAATGCAATTTTGTTCGTTAATGCTTTTTATCCAAGGAGTTAATTTTATTCGTGAGCCAACTACATTTTTGTATCTCTTCAGCTCAGCATAAATAGGTTGATTTTGATAACGTAATGTTAATCCTCGTCGGTGGATACGGATCTATTTTTTATTGATGGAGTTTAATTTGTTTTATAATTATCATGGTATCTTTCTTCAAATTTGGGGTATAATCCTTGTTGTGTTCATATGCATTTACGTAGCATCAGTTGTTTAATGTGGTGTTTGAATGGTTTGTTTATTATAATATGTTAGTCGAGAAATCAATAACTAAAGAATGGTACATGTCTATTTGTATGACCACTAAATAATCTAGCTTTATTGATAGAAATTTCTCTATTCATTGTTTTCTGATTGTTTTCATTGTCCGGCAATTGACAAAATTATGACTGAAAACTCGTCAAGTAAAACTTAGGTTATCTCGACGCCGCCATCTTATGTATTTAGGCTGATTTTTCCGCGTATCTTTGTAGATGAAAGCGCCATAGTTTTGCTAAACTCCAGGTGGCTTTGGATGTATTTTCTCAGTTACATTTTACTAAAGATACCAGGCCGTGAATGCTGTTTAGCTGCACTAGTGTAGTTGGTTTTTGGATTATTGCCATTGTCATTCATTTTGTTGTACTTATTTGTATACTTAAAGTTTATTCTGCTAAAATACTCGAAATTCGGTCCATCGTTATAGAAATATTGAGCCTAATTGCCACCGCCACTTACTGATCATGCCAGCAACGTGCTTATTAACCTCGTCTTCACCAAGTGAATTCAATTTTCTCTCTTCTGGGGATAAATTATGACGCTTTAGTTGGTTCCTGTTGTGGTCGCGATCGTTTGTAATGTTACTATGCACTATCCATAGAGAAGGTAATGTGGAAGTTGACTATTGACGACACGTCCTTAGTAGCGGGCTAATATTTGAGATCATGCATACAAAACAAACCTAGCTGCTTTCGCTAAATTTCATTTAATACAAACCTGAGGTCTTGATTTTTGATTTCTTGAGGCAAATGGGAATCGCCGTGTGTGAGAATTTTATCTCCGATTATGTGTGCATTATCTTTATCATCTTGCTATTTTGAGTACAAGTAGTAAACACCAATAAGTCTCTTTTAATAAAAATGGCGTTAGAATTTGCATTATTTCGTTTTGTAACCAGTGAAAATGAGTTTTTGGTTTATTTTAATTTTTCAAGCATTAATTAGTTAATCGTTATTACCATTCGAGTAATCAATGTTTACTGCTGCAGCTTTACACCAGCCGAGCATGCTGACACGTTACTGCCGCGTAACTATTACATTTACAGTTATGCATTAGCTGTGAAAGGTCACGGCGTCGTCTGTTCCTAGCTAGAGATTGAGACGGTTTTTCCCAATCTTCTCGTTCACCTGTCAGGTAAAAGAAATTAACAGAGATATAGCACAGGCAGTGTAGTCCAGTGAGTTATAAGCGTACAAATATAATTAAACTGACAGTTGTGTCCAGTGTAGTATTTATTTATATTCCTTCTAGTATAGCGCTGAATTTTAATCTATAGCCTTATTGTTAATCTATGCATTTAAATCTTAATTTAACTTACACGTTTCCGTAGTGCTAATTTTCTAATATAGTGTCTATAAGTAAAGGAATATTTGTCTTTTTTTAAAAAAGTGGTTTTTTGTATTAAAAGTTCTTAATAAACTGATGAAATAAAAATATTGCGTTAACACATTGCGACTTTGAATGTCAATCTCTAATTACTATAGAAGCATGTCGCATTACATATGTTTATTTGGCCTTATGCTGTTTTCCTCCAGTCCTTCGAATGTTTCTGAAATAAAACCTCGCGATCGCTGATTGTATTTTTTAGGAAAAATAATGTTTGCTGGAATAACTGGACGAAAAAACAAGCAATTTTGTATTTTGATATTCAAGAATCGGACAAACGTATAAAAATTCTGGATTTTATTGAATTCATAAAAGTCTATATGTAGAATGAAAATTTATAATTTTAAATATTTAATCGATTGTTGAACAAGGTTTATTGCATCTAATATGCCATTATTCTTTTAATCTGTGATTTTTCGTCGTGCATTTTTGCCGCCCTCCATTAAGCGGCACATGTTATCACGACTTTGAATTTAAATTTTTGCGACAGTAAAGCATCAGTATTCTATGCTCATGCAATGCTCGTTAGTTGTTCTACTACTAGTAGTGGTAATATGTCTTTAAGCGAAATTAGACCGACATGATACAGGTATGAACTCCTGTTTATGAATGTTGATTTATACTTCCACATTAATGATCATAGCATTCAATTTCGTTCATCAGACTATCGTATGTGTAACTGTACCTTTATTATATAATCGATTCTTTGTGCTAATCAAATCGCGAGTATAGATTTTATGTGTGCATATTCTACCAGCGTCATGAATTTTATCGATATGCAATGTATGTAGCCATTTTACTTTTCTAATCTAGATTGCCTAATTCAAATAAGCACTATTTGCCATGGTTTTTGAGGCATTCCTTATGATGTGTACTGTTTTTTTGGTTTGACTACCATAAGAACGGCAACCATCCTGATTTAATAGCAACCAAGTATATACGTAATGCGTCAGTGTGTAAAACTGACTTTCCGTTTTATTTTGAATTACGGTTGTATGAAAATAAGGAATTTGTATCTATTTTAAGTTATAGGACTTGTGATTTTTTGGCGAGGTTTACATATTGCATGCATCTTTTACACGTATTCAGGATAATTTGTGAACTAGTTGTATCTGACACAAACGACTGGAGCAGCTCGACTAGTTTAAGAAAATCCCTTTGGCTGTACAATTTTTTTTCAATCTGATCGTGTACAAGTCATACATATCAACTACAAAAAGGTGGACTATTGTTTGTCGTTAAACCGCATGTAGGATTGGCAGACTAGTTTCTTATATTACAGAGTATCATTATTCCTTCTTTTGTCATAGTAATGCTTTTTTTTCATTCTAACTAAGTGTCATTTTATGCAGCCTTATGTCGATTTTTACTACTGATTTATCCAAGATTCACGATGTCACGTGTTGACGTTGCAATTTCGTAGAAGCAATATTTAATTATTAGTGGTATGTAATCGTGGACACTGTAATAGCATTTGTCAATCATGAAAGTATGCTTACATGGTGTGTGTGTTTTGCTCTTAATAGCTATAATGTAAGAGAATGGATCATTGTGTTTTCGTTCAACATAAATTTTGTTTATTTATTGTGTTTGGATTTCTTTAAATATATGTTTGTAATTATGCATGCATATGTATATATTTTATATTTACAAAACCACATCTATAAATTTAAATGGGATAATATTTAATTGAACTACTTACCTGGGTCTATATCAGGGCACGAGATAATTCACTAAATGTATCCTCTTACTGCATGCATTGTAACGTAGTGCAATAAACGTGTGACTTCTATTGTGGGATGTTGACTAATTTAACAATCCTCTGTTTTATACGAATGTAAATTTTGTTAAATACCACAAGTTTTATCTAAAGGAAGAAAACGCAAACAGATACCATCTACTCAATTTTACTCGAGTAAGTCAGCCGTATTGGCTTGGCCTAGACACACGTTGGATATCGCGTCATTATGAGACTATTGACACTGTGATTCTAGACACTAAGGACTTGGAAGCAGTTCTAACGGACGCTTAGGTCGAGCGAATTTTGACTTTATGTGCATATCGAAGCACACACCTCGGTTGCTTTTTATTTGTGAAAAAAACTGCCTAAAGAATAAAAAATATTTTAATTGAATTTATTTACAAACTAAATCCACGTTTTGCATTTGAAAATCGTTTTAAAGCACTTATTCGCAGTTACTTTTTAATGGATTAATTGAGGTTCAGTAATTTTTTAAATCTGTTCTTGGCTGAGTGCAATTGATTCGAGGACAAAAACTGGGAAAATATTTTTTTAAGTTTAAATGTTTTTCATATTATTGAATAAATGAATAGGAGATTGTTTAGAGTAATCCATATACCATGTGCGTTGGTGATTTTATTTGAATTGACCGATCATATATTGCGCAATTTGTTATTAAAGTTTTTGAGCTTCATGTAAACACCAATCCAATTTTATTTAACTGATCCCACAAAAATGTGAATGTCGCTAGTTTCCCTATTTTATGCGTAATTCGTGTTTATGTGAAGCTCGCAAACTTGATTTGAATGTTGATGGGTGATACTAATTGAATACATGAGCTATGTTGTTGACGTTAATAATTTATACTGATAGGAATTCATTGATAACATTTTTTTAAATAGGTCTTAAATACTCCTATCGATTCTTTTCTCCATGATCCCAGTGTATGTATTTGTTACATCATCCTAAATAGTCGAAGATTGTTTTTTCTTGAAAGTAATGCAAATTTTGTGAATGTTGTGCAATCGATTTCATATGAAAAAAATTACTAATTATGCAGGTTTAAGGAGTCCATTTATTAGTTTTTGTCATACTACATGCTAATAACATACATATCACACTTGTTCACTAACTGTTATGTAGATTGTGTGTTTGATCTAGTTCAGCCATTTTTTGTGCAGTTACATTACTTGAATATTACTTATTTTTATCAAAATTAACAATCTAAATAATGTCGTAATATAAATAAAATTTAACTGAATTTGTTTTTAGCCAATAAACCTTCTGGAAACTTGTTAATTAATCCCTCATAATAATCATCAAACGTGTTTCGATTTTGCATAGATTTATTTGTACTTCATCTTAGTCAAAGGTGCCTCTGTACATGTTCTAACACGGTTCTCCTGCCATTATGAGGTGGCTAGCTGAGACGTTCTAATCATTACTAATGGGTGTTGCAAATAGAAGGCTCTCTTTTGGCTGAATTGAATGCATTGGTATGAACAACTACGTTTTGCGAGACTACTTTGGAAGAAGAACGCATATAGGCTTTTTCATATATTAAATATGCCCTGAGGTTTGATTCTCGTTAGCCAGATTCCATTTGTGCTCGGATAACGACAATGGAACTCAAAACGTGTCCGTGTGGGCAATTGACGTTAATTTTTTGATTCTGTGCAATGCATTAAGTAAAATTAGAATTGGTGCTTATTTAGTGATTCAATTATTGGGCGTGAACTTGTTTGTGTGGAAATTTAATGCTTAGATTTATATAGAGAAAACCAGTAGTATTATTTCGCTAGTTTTTCCAGTACACTCTACTTCAGTAATTAATTTGGAGCAAATATAAACTTTGCTAAGTTTCTTTCGATCGTTTAATTCTTTCTTCTTATTTCTGAGCTTTGACCTGTAGGTCTTTAACTTGTCCAAAAGAAATACGTTTACCAAGCTCAAAACTACTTAAGCTGTCTTAGAGACACGTCACTTATTTCGAATGGTTATGCTTAATGCGTCTCTTTTGTGCATTTCTTGTTACGCTGAGCTCAACTCTTTATTATTGTGTGGTATGGTTGTCAAATTATCGCCGACAACCAGTGTTTTGCACCAATTACAGCCATATTTTCGGATATTATTTCTATTCCTTGTCATCTATTATTAATTGAACCTATGTCCGTCTATGGTTCCTACGCGTGATGCTTGCAACATTAATAAATACTTGCGAAACAACGTTATCAAACACTGAGCTCCATCTCACGTGGCTGTTTTTCTATTGTATGTAGAATATTTTTAGTTGCTAACATATTTTAAAACATCTATCTGGTGAATGCTATGGAGATAACAATATATGTGCCTGTCATCTGAGCATCATTAAAGTAAGCTTGTTGTTTGCAAGCACATCTCCTGTTTGATATATATTTGTAGCTGTGAACGAGATAAAGATGAATGATTTATTTTGGCTCATTTAATGGTGATCTTTTTTTCCGTTACTTCTCTATAGCTAGTTTAACGCAAGACTGTATACTATTAATTAAACAGATTTAAACATTATTTTGTGATTTTGCATGAAGTACAGTTTTCGTGCTTAATTTGTGATGTACAATCCTTGTTTTAATAGTATTCAAATTAAATTCTTTATTTGTTCCCTTTTATTTTTAATTGTTCGCATACTGTTTGTTATCAGTGTTTTTGGAAGAAATATATTAACGCATACATAGGTATTTATGATTGAGCCTAGCCACACGTGGTACAAAGACAAAAATGGTTTTTCATTATTTTATGACTAATGCTTAATGTAAGTATTTGAAATGACATCTTTAAAGGAATGCCGTTTGCCCAATGTAATATTTCCTTGAATGCATATTTGGATGCTGCAGCCGATTTTATTGTAGGCATTCATCAGTTGCTGCTCTAGCATGTACTTTTGTCATTAAAAATAAAGACACAGTGACTGTCTTTGCTATCTTAAGTAACGATGCGTTGTCTCCGACCTCATAAGCGCTGTGCTATCTGCAACCTTAGCTAGTCCTCGAGTGATCCCATGAAAAAAATTTTCAGTTATCAAACCAATGCTCAGTTGTAGTTGGCTATGAGGGGGATGGATCGCCGCTCATCTGTGTTTGTACATTTTCAGTGACTTGTAATTCTAACGGGGCTTCTTTAAAGTAGAAGATAATCCGAACAACTGCTGCAGTGTATGGATTTACTGGAGTAACAGGTGTTCAGAAATTGTTATAATTCTCAATTTCGGTGAACTATAGCATAACTTGATATCCATCATGTTGGTACCATGTACCGATTCGGAAACTATAGTGTTAGTACCATGTACCTTTTCGGTACACTAATGTTGGTATCAGTTACTAACACAGTAGCCATAGTGTTAGTATCCTTTACAGACTCGGTATATATATTATATAGTGTGAGTTAACGTTGAAGTCGCATTGTCGTTGACTTTAGATGATGTTAGCTTCACTGTTGCAGGTTTACACATTCGTCTAGGAGATTGTACCGTCCTATTATTTCACATTCTTATACCAAATATATAGTGGTTAAAGGGCGTAATACCGGCTCCTACTGATGAGTCGCCAGTAAGCATGAAACGAATGTGCATGAGATTATACTTCCCGTTCATGCTGCCTTTGGTTTATCCTTCTGGTCATAATTGAACTAATTTATTACTAGGTTCGCAACACCTAATAAACAACTGCTGCAGTGTTTGAGTTGGCATGGTTTAGACGTTATCAGCTTTTAACAGTGCTCATAGTGCCTTGCTCCATTTGTGCTTCTTCGTTGTGCAAGCCTTTTTAAATTCAGTCCTGAAGATGCTACTAGTAGCCTATAGCTTAATTATTGACATAAAATTATTTTATGCCAAAATCGAGTGGATAGTAGCTTCACGCTGCAATAAATGAGTCAGTCGGGTTTGCGTGGTACAATTGCAATAAATAATTAATAAATACCTTTATTGAAGGATGCGTATGTGCGCATGTCAAATAATCTTTGCCCCTCCTGAATTAAAATAGTTACTTTCAACTTTGGTTTCTTTTATTGCTTTTCAATTGTATGTGTAACGAGATTCGCATTATATTCACCATTAAGACATATTCTATCAAATAACACATTCTTATTTATTTATTGGTCTGTATCCTGGTAGATGCATGTTAAAATTGCATAAATATGGAACATGAGAAAATCAGTGATGCAAACCAAGTTCGTGTGACAAACGTTAGTTTTGCTTTTTTGTTCGACGACTGGTTAAATACAACGGGATTGATGTTTACTTCAAGCTTGCAAACTTGATTTAAAGAATTGTTATCACTACACGCGTAATAAATTATTATTTTATTGTATTACATTTATCTATGTGACGAAACCTGCAACCAAGTAATGTTCGAGAATGCACAGAAATTGCACATCCTATATTTCAAGTCAAGTAGAATATGTGGGAGACTACTAGTGGTGAGAGCCGTATATCTAATTTTGCTATATTTATATATATATATATATATATATATATATATATATATATATATATATATATATATATATATATATATGCATTACGGTTTGATCCTCGTTAGTCAGTTTGCCGTCATATACTGATAATGATCATAGAAGGTCGAAACGCGTCAGAACGTGTGACTGACGGTAGTTTTGTTATGTTGTTAGACGACTGGTTAAATACAACGAGATTGAGGTTTCCTTGAAGCTCGCAAACTTGATTTAAAGAATTGTTACCGCCATTTGCGCAATCATTGCTTGTTTAATTGAATTACCTACATCTGTGTGGCGAAAGCTGCAAAATGTCAACGTTCGTGTTTGCAAAGAGATTGTTTAGCTGACATTTGCAGTCGAGTACAAATTATGCGAGACAGGAGAGGTGAGAGACGCATATATAATTTCCATTTCCATGTATATGAATTGCTGTGTGATTCTCGCTAGTCAGTTTGCCGTTCTATCCTGATAATGATCATGGACGGTCGAAACGCGCCAGTTCAGTAGTTCGACGATCGGTTAAATGCTGCGATACTGGTGTTTACTTCAAGCTCGCAAAATTGATTTAAAGAATTGTTACAATCATCCGCGCAATCAATGATTGTTTAATTGTAAATCCCAGTTCGTTCTTCCCAAACTGCTAAAGAAGTCGTTGTCGTCAGTTGTAATAAGAATAACTATAATTAAGCTTTGAATTAAGTATACATAGATTTTAATCGTAATTAGTAGCATATAAGTTGGGCTGTTGGGAGAGAGAACTGCATCCATACCTAACGCAACTCCGCGAATCAATTTCCGTTATTGTTTTTCGTCTCGCTTAGATGGTGACAGCAGAAGTTCGGAAGTCGTCATTATCTGAACCAGACCTTTAAAAGATAAGTGAGAATACAGGGACTGAGAACTGCATTTAGACAACGCAAATTTAGGTATGTTATTCGTCTGACCATGGAAGAACAAAGTTTGCTATTAGACAAGAATTCATTGCGCGGGTGGTGGTGACATTTCTTTAAATCAAGTTTTCGAACTGGTTAAATACATTGGGATTGTTGTTTACTTTAAGCTCGCAAACTTGATATATGGAGAGTGCTTGGTATTAGCGATACCAGACTAGTAGCATGTATAATTAAACGAGCAATGGTTGCGCAAGCGGTGATAACAATTATTATAATCAAGGTTGCGATCTTGATATAACCAAATGCCATATTAATTGCTTAAATGTCAGCATAAACTAAGAATTGTATAGTGTAGAAAAAGCAATTCATCCAGTAGACCGGTTTCGTCCTTATTGGGAACTCATCACTTACTGGCCAGAATTTGCCGCGGACAGGGCTCGAACCTGGGCACTTCTGCTTCGGAATCTAGTGCTTTAACCACTGAGCTACCCTGCTGCACACTACACTACACACAATTGTCAGTTATATACTAACTAATGTAACTTGGTTAGTCTATTTTTCTTTTAGGTGGTGCTCATATGACAACCATTTAGACCCAAAGTTCCAACTAACCTTCCCAAATCTGTCATTACTGAACAAATACCACACTACACGGGAAAGTGGTATTGAAATGAATATTTATATTATTAAACGAACATTGGTTGCGCGGGCGGTGATAACAATTATTATAATCAAGGTTGCAGTCTTGATATAAGCACCTGACATGTAAGCAATTAATGGGTCAGGTGCTTATATCAAGATCGCAAACTTCACCATAATAATAGTAACATATATGCAAAGAGTGTATGGATTTGCTGGAGTAACAGGTGCTCAGAAATTGTTGTAATTCTCAATTTCGGTGAACTATAACATAAATTGATATTCATCAGTTTGGTACCATGTACCGGCTCGGAAACCATAGTGTTAGTACCATGTACCTTTTCGGTACAATAATGTTGGTATCAGTTACTAACACAATAGCCATAGTGTTAGTATCCTTTACAGACTCGGTATATATATTATATAGTGTGAGTTTGCGTTGAAGTCGCATTGCCGTAGACTTATATGATATTAGCTTCACTATTGCAGGTTTACACATTCGTCTAGGAGATTGTACCGTCCGATTATCACAAATTCTTGTCCAAAATATATAGTGGTTAAAGGACGTTATACCGGCTCCTACTGAAGAGTCGCCAGTAAGCACGAAACGAATGCGCATGAGATTACACTTTTCGTTCATGCTGCCCTCTGGTCACAACTGAACTAATTTGTTACTAGTTTCGAAACCCCTAATACATACTTGCATATATATAAGTTCTTCGCAAAAACAGTATTTAACATGTATGCAATCTTACAGGGAGTGAGAATTGTAGCAACACTTTACATTATTTTGCGATTCCCT
This sequence comes from Eudiplozoon nipponicum, assembly GCA_029291075.1. Taxonomy (NCBI): domain Eukaryota; kingdom Metazoa; phylum Platyhelminthes; class Monogenea; order Mazocraeidea; family Diplozoidae; genus Eudiplozoon; species Eudiplozoon nipponicum. The sequence goes on along the minus strand of JAQBSW010005013.1, from coordinate 8,163 downwards.
ATTTGTTAGTTTGTTATTCGGCTGACCCTGATGATGGCCATAGAAGATCGAAGTCAGGTTAGTGATATATATGTAAGATTGTAAGGAGTGTGAACTCCATCCACATAAGCAACTCAGCGATTCAATCTTTATTAGTCTGATGGTGACCACTGAAGTTCGAAGGTCATCATTGTCTAAGCCACATTAGTAAAATGTATAAGAGAATACTGGCAGACAGTAATAAGTCTACAATTAACGTAACTTTCTTATTTAATCTTTGCTGGTCTCTAATTAATCTGGCTCTGATGATGACCACAGAAGATGGAACCTCGCCATTACTGTGTGCCTAGGGTTGCGAAGTGTGTGAATTGGAATATTCCAAATCAAATGTTCTACGGTTTTGGCAATTCTGTCTAGTATTTATTGAGTTCCATATAAATAAGAAACTGGACTGGTGGATGATTTACCTAGCGTGCCGTATGAAATTTTTCTTCCATACTAAGAAGGTATGCATTGTAAAATTCTAACTTAACACATAAATTCTTTGTCACTTGTTTAGTTGACATGATGTTTGCTCCATAATGGCTAATCAATGATGGGAAGCTGGAATCTTAGATCGAAGACGAGGCCAGATAATCTCCAACCTTATGAAATACTGACCAAAACCGTACTTTAATATTGGATCTTTATTTTGATATTGACAACTGTATGTAGTGCGCGGCTTTGGTGGCGGAACTGTTGTGTTGCAAGTCTCCGAAGGTATGATTCTCTATTACGGAAAATATTTGCTGAATTTACAATAACAATGAAAGTGTTTTTGGCGGTAAACAAGTCGTTATGTGACTAAATTGCATGTAGTACACCAGTTGGCTGGCAATTTGGATGGGTGCAAAAACACAAAACAAATGTGCGATAGTTCCTGTCTCGGTCGCACTAAATCTGGCAGGTACTTATTTAGCTTCTATCAGAATGAAACTGCTCTATTTGATGTATTGTTCAGGCTATTATAATCTATTTTTGTTTTATTCTGACAGTATTTATGTGAAAAAATCCTGCCATAATTTATGAATTCAATATCAATTTCTTCGCTGAAATAGTGTCTGCTTTTTAATGAGAGATCGGGTGTGGCTAGGAGAGGCTTTATTATAAAACCAACGGAAAATAGACTTTACCTTAAGGATAGATTGGCCGGAGTGGATATTGCCGAAAATTGCACGTAGTTTGCGGCTCAATGCGCGAAGTGAATGAGCCCTAAGACTTGGTAAAAAGGTGCCATTGTTTGAGCCCGGTTAGTGCAATGTCATAACATTTACTGATGAGATCCAAATTAGTTCGAAATGCGTTTGCTAACACATGAAACTTTTGTTTACGCCTGATATATATGTGTATCATCGCCAATTAGTCATTCTTTCTCTCTTCGATGAACATTATAAGAGCGCAAATTCACATAATAATAATACCATCCATCATTTATATGAAAATATAATCCATTTATAATGAAATAACCTTTTGAGTATTGAACACATTTACCTATGGTAACCAATTATTAATAATGTTAACAATGATTTAACCAAACTAAAAATGACCTAATGTAAGAGCAGTATCATAATCTAACATTGCGATCATCAATAAGCTGAAAATAGTATTTTTTACATATAAAATAGAATAAATCTAAAAAGTATTCGTGTTAAAAACAGGACTGGCAAACTGAAAATAGTCCCGTACATGTATGACTACAATTATTCTGAACATAAACATGCTACATCACCAGGCGCCAAAATTAGCGTCATCTACGTGAAATTTAAATCAAATAAAGGGCAGAGTCTTGATCGGGTGTCTTCAGTGTGCTCTGATGTAGTTTCTGTCATGCAAGGTTGCTCTTTAGGATTTGAATTACTCTTTGACTCTTATTTTTGGTAATTATCGCAACCCGTTCTCATTGGTGTCTTATCACGGAACACAAACGCAGGTTTCAATTTATCAACGGACAATGGCTTCTGCTTTCCATTATAATCAATTACGAAGAACTTCGAACTGTGATTGATTATCGGATAAGATCCGGTTTACTTGGGTTTTAATGTCGACTGAACAGAGTCTATTCGGAAATAGACTTGCATACACGTGTCTAACGCTTTCAAAATATATACTGGCTGATGTTGTTCCATCTGTTGATTGCGCACGAAGTCTTTAGGACACGCTGGAGTTGCTATATATTATGCCGAGTCGTCTGTCTAGATGTACTAATGAAACCTGATACTTTCATCTTTTTAATCCTTGGTAAATTTTTGAGGAATTCACGCACTCCTGGATGGGCGGATTCAAACGAGTAATTGCTCTTGAGTGAGGGAATTAGTCGATCATCATTGCTTACAAAGGTACGTACATTTAAATTCGTGACTGGATCTAACAAAGTATCTTATGTATTATCAAATCTTGACATAATATTCAATATGGCACGTCCGCGACGAAAAACGCCCACTGGAACATACGACGTTGACCTAATGAAACTGAGATTTACCAAGCCATATGTTTTGATTGACTGGCCTTTGGCGGCCTTAGACTTTACATAGGTGTTACTGGGTAATTGGGTTGCAGTGAGAATATTGCAGCACCAGTATTTATTATAAACACAGACCACGAGAATGGATCGGCAACAATTAAAGACGTGGTTTATTAGGTGACAGAAGTAACTCTCGTCGGCCTTACATCCTCTGTACCTTTCTGTCCGTGACTTTTATCTCTGTTCTTGGGCATCGAGACAATTCACGTACAGAGCGAACACGGCAAGTACGCATGCAGTTTCTTGTGTCATATACCAGTTTACGATGATTCATGCGCCACGTCTTTGGACTGACCACTGTAGTACGCCGAGCTGACCGTGAACGACTTACAGGTTTTCAGGTCGCGGATCTGTGTATGACTTCGTGCTGGCGGTGCAATGAGTGACTGTGGCCGTATCGACGATGCAACGAGGAACATCCTCACGAAAGGCGTGTGACATGCTTAATAAGCAAATGGATTTTCGACGACCTTATTGAATAATTCTAGCGCATACACAGCCTTGAATTCGAAATGCATACCTTTTGAACAACTAAGTTGAGCAGAATTATTCCACTTTGAAATGTTGCGGGCCATATGAAAACAGCATTGTGCGATAAAATTGAACGCAGACACGTACTGAGGTAGCTATACCAATCTCCGGATGATAATTCAAATTATTTTTAAAGATTTTACGTAATTAATTCATTGAAAGAGGCGAGATTTTAATAAATCACTGGAAAATAACTCCGGAAAATATATATGACTGGAAAAGATTTCTTCAAGACTCGATTTACCATTCGACCCCAATCTATTAAACAAAGCTAATGGAGCACAATGTTCCATTATCGGGCGCAAATTTGTATCGCTGTAGGTTGGTCAGTCAGTTGATCTACTCGTACAGTAAGAACGCCATTTCACATGATAAAACCATGCATCATTTATTGAAAATGTAATTCTTTTATAATCAAATAACCTTTTGAGCTTTGATCGCATTTTACTATGATAACCAATTGTGAATAATGATAACAATAATTTAAACAAACAAAAATGCTCGCTCTAAATAAATAACTTAATGTACGAAAATTAGCAGTATTCAAATACTAAAAATCAATAAACTGTAAAATAGTATTATGTACATACAAAAGTAAAATGATTCTGAACTTTAGTCGTGCTACAAGCCAGACTGGTTAACGGAAAATAGCCCCGTACATGTAAGAATAAAATTACTCTGAACATAAACATTCTACATCACCCGCCGCTAAATTTTACATTATCTACGTCAAATTTAAATCGAACTCGCGGGCGGAGTCTTGATCTGATGTCTCCAGTGTGCTCTGGTGTACTTTCTGTCATGCGAGGTTGCACTTTAGGTGTTGAAGCACTCGTTGACTCTTGTTCTTGATAATTATCGCAATCCGTTCTCATTAGTGTCTTATCCCGGAACTCAAATGCCGGTTTTAATTGATCAATAGACACTGGCTTATGATTTCCATTATAATAAAATACGACGAGCTTCGAGCCGCGCTTGATTATCGGATGAGGACCGTTATACTTGGGCTAAAAATGTCGACTGAACAGCGTCTATTCGGACATAGGCTTACTTACATGGTTTTTCCCAAACCAAACCGAAACGTTGCCGGTCAACTAAGATTAAATCGGACCTCATTTTCTGTGGTTTGTATAAACGATGTTGAAGCCTTCGAAAGAAAAGGACGAATCCGCACCCAGCCTGAACGAAGACGAAACGGATGCGTGCTTGGAAATGGGGATCAATCGGATCTTTGCGAAACTGATAGTGCAAAGCGACAACTTGCAAACGCAAATCGCGGAGATTCTACATATCCGATGTTTGGTTTATACTATCAATATATATATATATATATATATATATATATATATAGAAGATATATATATATATATATATATAGTATATATATATATATATATATATATATATATATATATATATATATATATAACAAAATCTTCCCAAATGTGGTGAATTGAAATCATCAGTTCATTTGCTGACTTTCTTACAATGAGAGATGGAGGGTGATCGAGGTAGAATTTAGGCCGAAAGCAAAGCATAATCGATTTTAGTTTAAGGAAACAATGACCAGAGTCAAGTTTAATCAATCAATGATTCACGGTTGGTGGTAAAAAATTTTAAAAACAAGATTTCGAGCTTGAAGTAAAAACCAATCCTATTGTATTTAAAAGTCGTCGAACAACATAGCAAAACTACAGTCAGTCACACGTACTGACGCGTTTCGATCTTCCGTGATCATCATCAGAGTACGACTGTAAACTGACTAGCGCGGGACATACCACAATGCACTCATATTTAAATCAAAATTAGATATGCTGTTCTCACCTCGAATAGTTTACATTACATTAACTGTTTTCAGCCTCGCCATACATATTATATATATATATATATATATGAGTATATATATATATATATATATATATATATGTAAGTAATACAATTAACCATTCAATGATTGCGCGGGTGGTGGTAACAATTATTTAAATCAAGGTTGTGAGACCTGTTTGTATGTGGCTGCGGGTAGTTTGCGGTTTGGATGCTGCAGTTATTGAGCTGCAAGACTTGGAAGGAAATGTCCCCATGTGTTGGAACTTCTGGCAATTTCTTGATTAGATTGAATTGAACACGAAACCGGTTTCCTTTGAGAATTTGTTTGCTACGCGTGCTGGCAATGCCTAATTTTCTTCAACTCAATTAAAAACTGGCGTAAATTATATGTTGTTTTTATGACTGAAAATTGCATGTGGTGTACGGCTTGGGTGACCTAGTGGATGATTGGAAATCCTGGAAGTAAATGTTTCCCGGTGGCGCGGATTTTGGCGTGTATTTGTTGAGCATGCGGATATGGTTGGAGCCCGCCTACTTGATGATTTATATATCCTACCATTAGCACGCGTTAATGACGATTTTCTGAATTCCTCTCGGTATTTTTTTATATTTTAATATATTTAAATATATTTTTTCATTTCAATGGGGGGCTCGAATCGAAATATGGATACAATAAATGTATTATTTCAAATCCAAATCAATTAGCTAGATAGTTCATTGATTCGTCATATTTTTCTAAGAATAGTTAAAAACTGATATTCTAGCTAAAATTTAAAAGTAGCTTTCGTAGTCTATACTTCACTTGTTGAAGCAATGTGTATGTCGACTATGAGTAGCTGATGCACACCTGATATTGGAAATCTGCAAGGCGCATTTTATCCATCACATTTTGGAGCATCGTGTATTTTGTACTTGAATCGCACTCATTAATTGTAGACCCATGATTGATGCTCCGATTGCATTCTTCTGGGATCATAAACAAGCTCTCGATAACACACAGCATAATTTTAAATTTGCTGCTTAACTATGTTGAAATTGTGCTGCGCATCAATAGCCTGGCGATGATCCTGGAATGGAGGGATCAAATCGTAGTTCAAAAATCCACAATACATAGTGTACCTCAAGTACCAATGTTTCAGTCAACACAACATTTGCATCAGCTCATAAAAATTAAGAAAGACGACAACAACCCTTGAATCTCATTATTGCATACCTGGAATATTATCAAGCAATAAGAACCATACACCAAAGTTAAAAGTATCAGTTACATAAGACGATCTGTATGACGATGTTACATCAAAACTATCATAATAAGATGAATCGCCCACTTCTAGACGTCTATAAGACATTTTACACAATGAAGAAATACTAAAAGACTTCAAAATGTGATGGATGCACCGAGGACTATCCTTGACGAAGTTCTTTCGGTAAAACTGAATTCCTGAGTATTGAGGTGTTTCTAATAGCCCAATAGAATCTTAATACATCAGGACGTCAGTGGCTATTCTCTTTTTTTTTGCGTTGTCCGCTTTGAGATATTTGTTCTAAATTCCTTGAAATATAATGAATTATGTAGACTTGTACGTTAACAGAAGAAGCAGTACTTAAAATTCTACAGTCTTGCAATGCTGTGTGACGTAATAATGTAATTCATTAACCAAAGGATTTGAAACATAGATTAGTAAATTATATTTATTAACGACAGAACTGAAATATCCCCACTGACCAACGGGATTAAACATGAAGCCTGTTATGATGATTTTACGGACTGACTTTGCATTTGTAAGTTGTCTTAGATAAACTTCTGCGATTGGCATCGGTGTTTGACAACGATTTGTTATTTCTCTCAAGGTGTTTTATTATGTTGTCGATGCGGTCTCTGATTATGTCGCCTCGTCACTCCCCGAAATTAAGATCGGTGGTGGCCCCTCGATTCTTGCAATCCAAGACGCCGGCGATGCTTTTCAGTTGTCAGGTAAAGAAGACAACCTCCGTAGATTCGCACCTTAATTTCGCTAAGCAAGTTGCCCAAGGTATTCAAGTTAAGTATATTGTTGGTCCGCGTTCATGCCGCTTTGACTTTGGAGACGATTCTCTATAGCTGTCAATACCTAAATTGCTTTGTATATTTCTTTGTTTTCTCGGATTTGGTTTATGCTTTTGCCCGCTGAGCGTCAGGAGGCATTACTCAAGAGCAAATCTGGCGTGCGGACTACCTCTATTTAGTTACTATTTTATGTAGCATCACCACAGGAACTTGTTATGGAACATCGATTGCATTAGTTTTGGTACTCTTTGAAACGATCAATCGCATATTCTACTCGTCAGGCTTTTGTAGCATTTCCAGTCGATGGCTGGAGGTAATACATGATATCGAACATGTCACAACGATGCAGGTTACTCTCACTAAGAAGTATAAACTTCGATATTGAATATGAGTAGGTGTTTGGCGCAAAAAATGGTTTATTTTAACCAACCTGGTCAATTCTCCTTTGAAAGCATAGTTTCTTCTGGATCCCACTGTGAGAGAGATCTAGATCTCCGTTTACGAGTGACACATATTATAATAGACACCTGTGTCACAAGAAAGAAAAATATCATCAGTTTCAATATCTCACAATCTGAAGATGCTGTCACTGAAGTTGAATCGAAAGGAAAAGTTAGTCTCTTGTATTGCATGGCAAAGATTTCATGGAGAACGACGGCAATATTTCCATCTTGCATAAAATTGTGGATCGTTGTGGAAATTTCACATTGACTCAATGGGCTTAGTCCATTGGAAGAGCCACTATTACTTCGTTTTGATTGGAAAATAGCTGCAATTATTGGAAAATTTAACATGTCTTACTTTAGTATGCACTGTAAAGAAGCACAAAATACACCTAATTTGACGTTAAAAAAATTTAATAGACAGTTGCAATAAACGAGGATTTTATGGTAGTGACAAAAAATCAAGATCTATCACAGCTTTCTATCACTAAGCATTTATATTCATCATGTCGGTTGAATAAGCACACACCTTTAGAATTTTCAGTGAGCTTGTTTAAAAAAAATAAAACTAACCAAATTTTTTATCATATCTGATGTGCAACTAGCTAATATTTATTGATATAATGGACTAAGTGCTTTAATAAACTGTTAAGATAATATATTTCAAGTGAGTTTGGATAAAAGTCTAGTTACTTTGCAATAATCGGTACTTGCGAAATCAGAAATATTAAGACCAAATTTGACAATCTAGTATCCTTTTCTTTAAATCAAGTTTG
>JAQBSW010005012.1:0-61914 GCA_029291075.1 Eudiplozoon nipponicum | reverse complement strand
AATGTTCCAATTGATGAAACCATTGACATTATAGTCAAAGCGGTAGAACACGATATATTACCATCGCCGGTGCCAGGTCAAACTCTACGCCAGCTTATCTTATTATGCAAAAAAGACGTACGATTTCGTTTTAATGGAAACATCTACAAACAGACTGATGGTGTCGCAATGGGAAGCCCCTTATCTCCAGTGTTGGCTGAGATTTTTCTAGGGCACCTAGAAAATACATCATTAATGCAGCTAAAACTACGAGTGTTATTTAGGGTAACACACTTGCCTTTACCAGCAATCAAAGAAAAACAGCCGTTAATGTCGATATCTAATATTATTTACCAATATACATGCGCAAGTTGTCGATCAACTTACGTAGGCCGATCGGCCAGACAGTTAATTTCTCGAATGAGAGAACATTGCAACTTGAACGCCTGTTTTAAATCAAATGTAGAATACACGTCTGCTATTGCGCAACACATCATCGAAACAACGCACGTATGTTCTCCAGACGTAGCATTCAAAGTAAATACTAAATGCAAAAACAAAAGGGAGCTAGCCACATACGAAGCCTTATGGATAAACAAATTGCAGCCGGATTTATGTAAGCAGAAGAAGTACGTACAAGCATTGAGTTTGAACTGGATGTGACGCACGCAATTTGATTGGTTTCTATTTTTCACACTCGCTTTGTTCACGTATTTCTATCTTCTTTTGCTTTCCAATTTATATATAAAGATATGTTCATGAGTAGATATTTGAGAAGACCATGAGAAAGAAAATTTTCTAATATCTGATAAAGTTTCTTTTTGTTTTTGCACATAAGTAAGGGTACAATGAATTTTATTTAAGCTCGTAATTCAAAACAATATATATATATATATATATATATATATATATATATATATATATATATATACAAAATAAAATACAAAGGATATTAATATATTAGTGATTTCCAAGAAAAATAAACGTAGTAAAAAGTATCATGTCATTTAATTAGTTGACCTGTTTCGTCTTTATTTGGCATTCACAAAGTACTTTCCAGAGTTGATATGAACATGACTTAAACGATAACACATGTATCTGAATTATACAAATTATTCACTGCAACTCTCAATTTGCAGTTTTTGGTTGTTTTCTTCATTTAGGAGAGCCAATTTGGCATAAAATTTTGTGCTGAACAACCAGCCAACAACCGTTTATCATTATAGAACAGAAAGTGTGTCATCTGAACACCTGGTGTTAAATTGAATATTTATACAATTAAGCAATCGTAGCTTGTGTGTGAGATGTCTTGGATATTTTAAATAAAAAAGATGAAATATATATATATATAATAATTTCATTATATATATATATATATATATTTAAATATATATATAGGGTTTACTTCAAGTTCGCAAACTTGATTTAACGAGTTGTTACCCCCACCTGCGCAAACAATTATTGCTAAATTGTATTGCCTATATACACATATGTGGCGAAAGCTGCAAACAGTTAATGTTCGTGACCGCATAGAAATTGTACAGCCGATATTTCCAGTCATGTACAATGTATGCGAGACTGCTAGGGGTGGGAGCCGTATATCTAATTTTGCATTCCAAATATATACAATTCGGTTTTATCTTCGATAGTCAGTTTGCCGTCCTACTCTGTTGATGATCACGGAGGGTCAAAACGCATCAGTGCGTTGTGACTGGCGGAAGTATTGTTATGTTGTTCGACGAGGGATTAAACTAAACGGGATTGGTGTTTACTTCAAGCTCGCAAACTTGATTTAAATACCTTATGAATGTTATTTCTCTACATAAGTGTTGAACTCACAGCTATTACTTTTATTGGTCACGGTTCTTGAAAAGTCTCCACAGCTATTTTTATACATTCTCAATAAGAGTTATTTTCGTTTAATGAACGGCAATTTGTCAACATTGTGAAACTTATTGACAAATGTAATAATCGTTTATATAATGAAATCTAATTTGATTAAGTCACCAACTAAAATTAGGTAAAAATATTCGATTTAATTATAAGATTTTACGATTTATATGCATGATTAAGATTAAAGAAAACATAATTTGGCTACATAACTTTCTCGTCATTGACTCAAAGGACCAATTTAAAACAAACAAGTTTGATGGCGTCCTGAGAACAGTGTAATATTTATTACCAACAGTAACGTTCTCATAAGAAAAAATAAATGGCATTGCTTGTGGAATGCGAGTCATAATAAAATCCAGAGTCATTTTTCCATGTTCAAGTAAAAAAAGGAAATTTTTTCAAGATACAAAATCCGTTTGTTTCAAATTTTCTCGTGAAATAATTGCAAATCACCGTGTATATATATTTATATATATCTAGAATATTAAACTTTAATTTACAATCTTTCATTTATATACATTCTGGGATTTCATAATCTGTTGTGGGGATATGTTGTGCGAAAGAGACAGTTGGAGATGAGTATGAAAATATTTCAAATACAAACTTGCATACGGAACTTAATAAACTTTATAAAAAAATAGAAAATCAGATAATTATGTTACATCGTTTCACGCAAAACAGATTCTTTTAAACATTTATTATTTTAAATGCCTTGGTAATATAGAAATAAGACTGGGAGAAAATGCTACTCACCCAGATATTTCGCTTTTGTTTTTATTGGATGAGCCCATTGACGTGTATCTGAATCTGGAGCATATTTTAGATTTCTGCATTTACATTGTAACAGGACGGGAGATACATATTGCATGCAGTCGTCATTTAAATGTCCGCAGATGTATATTTTTCTGTTATTATTTTTTTGGCTGGACTCACGTTATTATATTTTAGGATATAACGTTCAATCTAGCCAGCATCAAAATTTTATTGGCAGACAGAAAACGCGCTACAACGGGATTTAAATTCATTGAACATGTATGCGACGCGCGAAATGAAATTTAATGTCTAGATTAAACGATTTCATTTTAATGGCAAACTTATCAATTCCAAATGAGAAGTAAAAAGTTGAGAAGAACTCGAGCTATGAGATGCGTTAAATTTATATTTATATATATATATATATATATATATATATATATATATATATATATATATATATATATATATATATATATATATATATATATATATATATGTATATGTTTATATATAATTAGAAGAAAACACATTAATAAATAAATTGATAATGGCCATTTATTTCTGTGAATACTAAACTTCGCTCTACAATCTTTCATTTATATACATTCTGGGTTTTCATTTGATTATGCTGGTGGCAACAAATATGACTCGGTTTTATTTTTCTTGATTTGGTAGATTGGTAAGTGTGTATGCGTTTGTGTTTGTGTGTATGCGTGTTTGCATGTAAATGTTATTCTCGCAGTATTGCAAAGTGATGTCTGAGATCTGGTCATTATTGTTTTGATGGCTTGAGAATTAACCATTTGTGCGCATTGTTGGCTGTTACGTGTACGAGTGCTATTTTTCCGAGTGTAGTCTTTCGTTTTACGTTTTGGCGCAAATTTTTGTGTTTCACTTGGTAACAGCGCAAGTGCGGATTGCACTGTTGAATGTTTATATTGTTTGGAAATTTCTGTCACCGTATGGGCATCTGTTTTTCCTCTTCAATTTGTTGCCAATCCGATTGAATGTTTGTTGATTCTAGTCGAGGGCCTGTTCGGTCTTGCCTGGATACTAGTAAATTTTTGTTGAATTTTGTTATTCGTGGCCAGTCGATAAGAATATCATGTTGATGAAACTTTTGAATATTTAGTTGTTTTTTATAACGAACTTCATAAATAAATAATAATTTTTCTGATTTTGCTTTATGTTGAATTTAAAAATTGGTCGAATTGACTGGGTGCCTCGTTTCCAATATATGATAGGTAATAGCTGATTTTCCTGATGGTGCTAAGCCTCTGTTAATCAATTTCTGTGGTAAATGTTGCTGGATTCTGTTTATCAATTGCTTCTACGTAAGTCCGATATATGTGCTACCGCACATTCATGAGAATTTGTAGACTATGAATGATTTGGAGAGAATTGGCAATTGATCTTTGGCATTCAACCTCATGATTCTCTATGTACTAAATGTCATATTAACTTTAACACTGGAAAAATTCTCCTTAGTTATTCTATTCAGCCGCCGTGCAACTATTGAGGCTGGTACGTCGCCTCTAAATGGTAAGTTTAGGAAAACCTGCTTGACGGTCTCCTCTCTAGTGCGAATCTGCCGTGGTCTGATGTTGGCATCAATGAATTGCTTTGAGTAGTTGTTTATAAGCAAAATTTTCCTGAGGTAGCCCATTTCTTTATCCATGTTGTGTTCTGTTTGCTAGGTTTTTTACGAAGTTTCTTTTGTCGGATTTTGGCACACTGCTGTTGTAATGAATATTGTAATGTATTCTATTCGTACACGTAACAACAAACAATTAGAAAAGGTGGTTAATTCTCAAGCCATAAATAAAATAACGAGAAGAAACTTCACATGCAAACAAGCACACATACGCAGACACAAACGCATACACACTTACCAATCAGCCAAAACAAGAAACAGAAGTAAAAGCGAGTCAGATTTGTTACCACTAGCATAATCAATTGAAAACCAAGAATGTATAGCGATGATTAGTATTCACGAAATAAATGGCCTTTATCCACTTTGTTATTAATGTGTTTCTTCTTCCTAATTAGAAATATATATATATATATATATATATATATATATATATATATATATATATAAATAAATAAATATATATATATATATATATATATATATATATATAATCCTACTATTATTCTTTAATTAAATATCACTATCGCAGGTGGCATACCATTTTCTCTAAAATGAGATATTGATAATAGTTATTTGCCTAGCTTTTTGTTCAACCGAAAATCGCGTGCATTAATCCGTGGAAGAGTTGCATGAATTTAGTGTTAATGCTTACGAATTTTATCTCCAGTCGCAACAGTTATAAAATCTGCCGCATGATGATAAGTAATTCTGTGTTATTCCCGTTAATCAGTCGGAAAATTTACGTATAATTCCTCATCGATGTGTCTAGTGAGTTGCATGAGCTGTTTTGCCAGTTCTTCACTCAAAGATTTGCAGCTTTACCGTTACTGTTCATTTTCGTATGACTTCAAAAAAATAGTTATCAGATAGCACAAAGCAGTCCCCGTTTATCTGGTCGTTTTTACATTACTTTGAGCATTAATTATCGTTGACAAACAAAGCTGAATTCCTCTTAGATCATTTATAAAAATAATTTGCTTTTGTGATCACAAAAAATAATGCCATTGTAGACCAGCGCGTATCTATTATTATTATTATCACGTGTGATTCTGTTAACGTGATATCCAGTAGAGGACTTGTGTCATTATTTATCAACTAGTTTCGGATTAATTTTGCTTCATCTTTCTTGTCAATTTTCTTAATTAAAAAGCATCCAAATGTATTCTTACCCTTTTTGTACCGTCCTATTATCCCACATTCCTCATCCAATTATATAGTGGTTAAAGGGCGTAATACCGGCTCCTACTGATGAGTCGCCAGTAAGCACGAAACGAATGTGCACATGAGATTATCCTTCCCGTTCATGCTACCTTTGGTTTATCCTTCTGGTCACAACTGAACTTATTTGTCACTAGGTTCACAACACCTAATAAATACTTGCATATATATTAGTTCTCCCTAAAAAAACGTTATTTTAATGTATTTTTACCAGTTTCTAGTTGTATTAGGAAATTTTGCTCCTCGCTGATTCATTAGCTGGCTATGGATAATGTAGAATTGTAGATATCTTTACCTGTTCAACGTCTCCTTCCATTTGGACGCGGTATCTCATATTTAACTCATCATCTATGATGCGACTGACGCTACACAAACACATAGCTCCATGGGTTCGTTATTTTGCCTCTCATCTATATTATCCATTTTGGTTTTTGCGCGATTAATAGCAGACTGTGCTATTGGCTATTATCTGGACGTCGCCTTTTTGTTGATGGCTCGAAAATTAATTCTGGTACTTTTTGTAATTGGCGTTCCATGGTACCGATACTGAATCTAACAGCAATGATATTGCGCGAAATGCTTTAACGTCAATATTAACCACTATTTTGCACCGCATGATGAAGTTCTAAATCATGCTCAGTTCCGACTGAGCAACCATCAGCCCCAAATCGATGGCAGTAAAGATGCGTTTTGCATCTAATAATGTGACCACGGTTTCTGTGCCGGACGTAGGTCTAGTAGCAATGGTCTGAAAAATTATATCCTGCAATAAAGCTAAGGTATAAGGTTTCTCGTGCCTGGTGCGGAGCGCACCTGTGCAATATTAGCAAAACAATCGAATAGTGGTGGAAACTATATAGCCTAGACATCTTACATGCTTCCTGAGTTGTAGTCTCTCGGAGCTGGAGTGTGACTGCCATCACACTGGTGTTTGTGATATTACACCATGTATTTTTGGCACACACACACATCGATCATACGCTTAAGTACAAGCGGATAATTCTTTAAGTAATAGAACAAGTAGGTCACCTGGTAATCCTATCGTGGCACCTGCATATTCAGCTACCATTGATGCTCGAATTGCACATTTTGGCATAAACTTTATGAATTTTTAAAATAAAAAAACAAGTAGATTTGACCAATGCGAACTTAAATATAGTGTAACACAGTCGTGAGATAAAGATCAGCCATCGTGACTGCATTTACCTGCTTAAAAAGTGTTGTAAGACGCTAAGAGGCTTCCTACTTTGCACATAGACTTTGGGGTTTCGAAAAATGTTCACGAAGATCCAAACCCTTCCAATTCGATCTGCCGTGCGTGGCTGACCAGAGTTACTTTGAGCGGGATCACAAGATTAATCGTGACTGGAAACCGTCTCTTATTCTAGCATTAACTGTCATCTAGTCACTATCAGACTTGGTGTTGGCATGTAGTCGGACGGTAGGTATTATATATGAAGTATGTCGCCAAATTAATCGCACAATAATTGGATGCGCGCAGCACACTTTTGCCAAGTAAGTACCGTTCGACATTTATGTTGTGTCAATCACAGGTTGAGTTCCAGTTTCTTATCCGTGTAGAAAAAAACTAATGAAGCGTGTTTGTTTTTAAAACTTATTTTGAATTGCGCCACCAACGGAGGCTAAAACATTTCCAAAGAACAAAACAGGTGGAACTCAGCCGGTGTTAGTCAAAACGCAGATCAGGTAATTTTAAAATTCGGCTGCTAAATACCATAATTCGAGAGCAGTTGGGCCGTAGCCGCAAATTATTGAAAGGCGGTTGCGTGCAGTTGTGAGAATCACACGTATGCGACAATTTTTAGAACAGATTTTCTTTCCAGCTTCATTTAGATTGGCTAGAACTATCGTATTCATTTACAAGAGCAGCATAAATGCCCGTCTTTAAATTTTCGTAGAAAAAACACGTTCGATATGAGCTTATTTAACATCCTCCATCATGTCAAATGCGTTAACTGTATGCCAATTTTTCGGTCGGTTTCCTTATCTTCAATAGTTATGCGTTTAGTTAGCTTTGAATAAAAATTGTGGTCACTGTAACCTTTTTTATTGACAGATTACGCATTGATTTTCCAATCGTAGATGTGAAGCCGATGGAACGTGATGCCCTGTTTTGACATTTACTGGCTCGCCGAACGGCTGTGTTTTCAACACTAGTATCAATGCCGACCTGGTGATGCGATTTGTTCTGCTTATAGGTGGCTGCTCGATGTGCTATTTGTGGTTTATAATCTAGCTGACTTAGACGCAAAAATAATTTCAGTTGTTTTGTCAATTTTGGCTCTGGTGAATACTGCCTAGACGTTGATGAATCCTGATGTAACTGATATCGATACGGCAGCTATGCGGTTATCTCCGCTTTGTGCTGTACGCTCGCAATAGCCTCTCACTATCCCCAGGTAATATCGACCCGAGCAATTTGGCTGCATCCGGATCAATGTTTAATTTTGCTAAGTCGAAAGTCGGGCCGGGAAATGACAAACATTCGATTAGCCGTTATGCGCAAACAGATCTACCGTGTGAACATTTCTTATGGTAACAAGACAATTATTGTTTATAAAACGAATAGGCGTCCCACGTTCATGCAAAATAACAAAAAAACTGTTTGTAATCGCGACAATAAGCAAATAAGTAAAATATCTGTTAGGGTTGGGGCACACAAATTTCATTATTCTATAAGTGGTCGCCTAAATTGCTCTGGAGTATTTCACTCTACGTATATAATGCTCGCCAGAGCGTTACTTTTCTGCTTAGGCAATATAATTGGGTCACTGTTTTTGCGAAGAACAAATAGAAACATAAGTGTTTTCTCCTTTCTGTTAAATAGGTAAATGTTAAAATGTCGTACAATAATTTATCCTAGTATTCTGGCACTGCTAATCGATTTTTAGCTTTAACAGATTCAATCGTTTATTGATAATAAGTATATTGGTACAAAGCTTAAAATAGAAAGAAGAAAAAACAAACCGTAAAGCTGATACTTATATCAAGTTTGCGATGTTGCTATAAACACCTGACCAATTATGTGCATAAATTTTTCAGTAAGAACTAATCATTTTCTAATGCAGCAAAAGCGGTTCATCCAGTAGGCCGGTTTCGTCCTCATTGGGACCTCATCACTTACTGGCCAGAATTTGCCACGGAGGCGACTCGAATCTGGGTACGTCTTTTTCGGAATCTGGTTCTCCAACCACAGAGCCGTCCTGCGCACAATACGCACAATTTTCGGTTTTTTACAAACCAACGATTCTTGGTTAGTCTTTCATTTAGATTGAGAATATATGACATCCGTGTAGATGAGAGTAACAAAATAACCATCCCCAATCTTGTCCTAATAGAATAGACATCATGCTAATCGGGGAAGGTGTATTGGACTAAACGTGTAGAAAACTAAAGCAACATTGGTTGCGCGGTCGGTGATTACAATGCTGTTTGATCTTCGGTAGTCATTTGGTTGTCGTACTCTGACAATGATCATAGAAGTTCGAAACGCGTCAGTGCATTGCGGCTGGCGGTAGTTTTGTTAGGCTGTTCGACGCCTGGTTAAATACAATGGGATTGGTGTTTACTTCAAGCTCGCAAACTTGATTTAAAGAATTGTTACCATCACTCGCGCAAGCAATTATTGTTAAATAGAATTGCTTTAATCAGGATTGCGATCTTGATATAAACACCTGGCCTATTATCTACACACTTTTATCAGTATAAACTAGGTATCGCATAGTGTGAAAAAGGCAATTCATCCAGTAGACCGATTTCGTCCTTATTGGAGTGTCACCTTGTACTTTTCTGAATTTTGCCACGGACAGGGCTCGAACCCGAGGCTACACACTCCGCCCAAGCAGTCAATGTCCGTTTCACAACTGAGAGATCTTTTGCATGCGGCTCTGAAAGCCTCACGCAAAAATGAGCTTAATTGTGTTTTTTTATAATTGAAGATTTTGATCAACTTTATTACTTCATGTGTAATTTATTTTTGGATAATTTCTTCATAAATATGCAAAATTTTATTTAAAAAAATGTTTGAATGTAACTTAAGAATGGAGGATCTTATTAATTAAACTTAGTGATGCCTTAATTGCGTAGTCTACATGTTTCCCGTATAATCCGAGTTTTTCAAATGCAGATAGAGGCGTTCTTTTTTAAAAGTGGTCAAAATGTTAAGTCTCAACAATTTAAACAAGAATGCTTAAAAACACAAATATTCAGCGTGTCAATTTCGTCCATTTCTTCAACTGTTATGTCATGTTTTTCGACTAATGATTAACTACGAAATGTGATTGTTGTTTACTTCAACAGGATTATACTCATTCAGTCCAATTAAGTAAATATGTAACATACTCTTAGGCTTATTGTATTTATGCAAACTACTTTTACCTGTGGTTCTTCTCTACTCAGTAGGGCATGCAATATTTATTTACACTTGGCAGATGGATTCGTATTACATGCATTAAAGTTTTTGCGGTTGTGACAGACTTCACAAGCTAAGGTGGTAATATTAAATTTTTTTAACGTTCAATACCACTGTAGTATCTTTTTGCCACAGCGGTGCAATGAGTAGAATCCTAAGCGGACCAGCCGAAATTTGCACATTGGAATATTGGTTTTAGATGAATCAATGTTAGCGGCCCCCAGGTTTGCAAATACAGATGCGAAAAATATGTTATATTTATCCGTCCTATGTTAATATTCATTGCCGTCTGATTACACGTTAGCCAAGGTAACTCCTTATATGATTAATCAATATAATTGTTCAAACGATCACGTATACAAAAGAAAGATTAATGTGCTTGATTCATTCTTCAATTGTGCCATGATGAGGGCGAAAGAAGGCTGTAGTATGACAGGATATGACTGTAGTTCGTGCCAAGTTGAGGCAAAAGCAGTTACGCAAACGCTGTGGATGTTAAGATTGTCTGCGCCTACAATTACAATGCCAGTTAAGCGATCAGTCCCATAATCTGTATACCTGCGCAAAAATCCGGGTTGATAAATATGCCCAAATTAGCCAAAAAGTGTTTTTGAAAATAGAAAATTTACTTCTTTTAGCTTAGGATGATGTAATGCCTAGCTAAAATGCAATCTTTCAAAATTAAATACACAGGTCTCAGGTATTACATAGATAAGCAGTGAAACCGCCAAAATGCACATGTATACGCAAACACACACACACACACATACAAACATGTGGGCAATAAAAAGACTAAAATATAAAACTAAGCAAACTTGCATCGGTTTGTAAGTAGGCCGTAGCAAAGAATAAGTAATTACAAAGTACATGTTTGTTTTCACTAAAGCAATGAAATGGAAACTCCAAAACATTGTAACTAAAGAAATTTACGTATGTTAATAAGAATTTTCAGAATGAACTGGGCCATCTTGCAGATAAAAAACCACTCACATTCGAGTATTGCCCTACATACTTTCGCTTATACATGTATTTTATCACCTGTTAATTTCCTTACTAATGAATTCTATTTTTATGTGTGGATTTATGTATTGTTATAAAGAAAGAATAGTAGGATAAAAAATGCGAATTATCACCTTACCAGGTTTCATCCTAATTTAGCATTCATAGTTTCCTGCCAGAATCACCGTGGCCGGTATTTTAACCGGTATCTACACGGCTGAGAGGCTTGCAACTCAATCAATTCCACACTAAGACGCAGATTGGCTGCATTTTACAGTCATAGGCAAACTTTACTTTTTTGGTCAAAACTTTCCTCCGATGAATCCTACTTGTTATCGATTATGACCTATGTGTGGCTTTCTTAGCGGAGTAAATATGATGCAACACATCCAATCAAATTCTCATTGTTTGAACTCCTGAAAAATGATTAATTAGTGCCCAGTAATGACGAAACTGGTCTCGTTTTTGAACTGCTTTTTCTATTTTATGCATTGCTTAGTTGACACCGACGACAAGTATTTAAAAGAATACGCGCTTTATCATTTAGTACGCTGTCTTACCTCTTTGGCCCTGTGTCTCATTTACAGAACAAGATTGAGAATTACTGGTTAGAAAAGTGTGTCCAAAGCGATACCGAATAGGAATTGCCTAAATGTACAATGCGGCGTGGGAAAAAAATGAATGATTTGCAAGTCACAGGTTAATTCACACTGATTCAGTTCCAGGTAATAACACCTATGAAAACTATATAACAGTTAAATACTGTTTGTTGCGGAGAACTAATATATATGTATATATATATATATATATATATATATATATATATATATATATATATATATATATATATATAGTATGTATTAGGTGTTGCGAACCTATGGAAACTACTTGACGAGTGCAAATTTGGTTGAAACCGTTCTAGTTAAGGAGTTGCGTCTCTATTCAAATGCTACGTCTCATTTTATTTCTACAACATTCGTTTAACTCCTGAATTTATACTTGAATTCAATTCATATATACCTACTAACATATATATATATATATATATATATATATATATAATATTTTTAAAACCCCTTATATAAAACAACAAGAACATGGCCTCAACTACCAAAAGTATCAACAGCATGATATACAATTGAACTTGAAATGAATCGCAAAACCCAACAAAAATTTACTGGCATCCAGGCAAAGCCAAACTCCCCCTCGACCAGGCTCAACAAACATTCGATCGTATTAGTAACAAACTAAATCGGAAAAAACAGCTGCGCATACGGCGACAGGAAGTTAAGAAACAGAAGCATTCAACATTGCAATCCGCACACCCTGCACTGTTGCGTAGTGGAGAAAACTAAATTGAGGAAGAAGGCGAAACTAAAGACAATCCTCGGGGAAACAAAATGCGTTCACGTAAACGCCAACAATGCGAGCAGTTGGTTAACTCTCAAGCCATCATTACAAGAATGACCAGATCTCAGGCGTCACCTTGTAAACCAGCGAGAAAGAACTTTGAACGCAAACATACGGGCACACACAAACACATACGCATACACACTTACTAATCAGCTCAAACAATAAATAGAAGTAAAACCGAGTCCGAACGGCTTCCACTCACATTATTAAAAGAAAAACCAGGATGTATATATATATATATATATATATATATATATATATATATATTTTTGTAGTCAGACATAATCTCAAATCGAACGCATCGCTCCTAAGCAACTTGGCATAACTCTAATAGCCACCATTTCGATTTTCACCTTGTGCCCTTCATAAAAGTTCGAAGCTGCATTCAATAGTCAAATAATCAATCTATGAAAGTCGTCTTGTTTACTACATTAACAATTCTTCTGAAATTAATCAGTCATTGATTGAACAGATAGTGACGAAAATGATTTAACAACCGCTTATGTACTCGAAATGGACAACAGCCTAATTCTTACCGGATCTCGTTTTTACTAAAGTAGGTTTTATTGCAGTTTTTCTAGTTCTGGCATATATATATCAGCGAACAATGACGATTTCATTGTTCAGTTAACCCATCATCAAAAATTTTGAAAAACAAACTGCAAATGGTGACCACACAAGGCAGTGACGAATCAAATTCAATACCACTTCTCCATGTAGTGTGGTGTCTGTTCAGTAATGACAAATTGGAGATGGTTAGTTGGAATTTCGGGTCTAAATGGATGCCCTATGCACTGCAACAAAAAGAAAAACAACTAATCGAGTTGCATTAGTTATTATATGACTGAAAATTGTGTGTAATGTAATGTGCGCCAGGGTGACTCAGTGGTTAGAGCACCAGATTCCGAAGCAGACGTGCCCAGTTCAAGGTCTGTCCGCGGAAAATTCAGGCCAGTAGATGATTAGTTGCCAATAAGGACGAAGCTTGTCTACTGGATAAATTGTCTTTTATACACTACACAATGCTTAGTTCATACCGAAAAATATGTGCACATAATTGGTCAGGTGTTCATGTCAGGATCGTGACAATGATTAAAAGCCAAAGTAAATGTTATCATCGCCTGCGCAAAAAATTGCTAATTTAAATATATGATTGACTAATAGATGAGGCTTCGGTCCAAATGTGTGCGAACTAAACCTTTAGCAGATGCCTGTAGCAAATAATTGATTATTGATAGGTGTTTTGTTCGTGATAAAACCTTTTTTTGCATTATTATGTTAGTTGGCACGATGTTCGTGCGAAAAATTCAACTAGACTCAGATTCTATTCAGCGGTATTACTGAATAAAGCTGTCTGTCCAGAACTAGAATATGATAGATAAATTAAAGTAATAAATTCGATAACGTCTAATTGTCATCCCAGACGATTTGTTGAATCAATTGCACAAAGGTAAATTGAAAGTTAACATACCTGCGCAGGACCGTAAGTGAAGACAATAAATTAGACTTAATTGTGAGGCCGATTTTCGTTAAAATAAGAAACAAATTTTTGGTGACATTAACAGACACATCTAATGAAGATGAACTACGCGTGCTATATATTGCAGTTCATTTGTTTTTACCATGAGTAAAAGAGAAACAGCCATTAATGTCCACAAACTTAAGTTGACGAGTCGACCAGATTGTCTATATCCAGTGTCAAATAAAATTGCAATTCAAACACGTGCCAAATGAAATGGTAAAAAAACACGTCTGCAATTTCGCAACATATTCCCGAAATCTCACCTCTATGCTCTCCAGACGTAGACTTTAATTTAATTACCAAATGCAATGACAGAGATGTGTTGGTAATGTTAAGAGCACTGCATATGTACACACCTCAGACTGATTTATGCAAGCGGAAAATGCATGCTCCGTCCATGTGATGCGCACGAAAGAAATTTCATTCTCCAATTTAACATACACGCAGTTTATATATATATATATATATATATATATGAAATAACGTAGATTTCACATTGAAAATACATATTTATATGGATGAAAAAAAATGAGCGTGTTGAGATTTAAAAAATATAAGTTTACTTCCAATCAAACAATGAGATTGTATTTCTACCTACAGGTTAATTTAAATTATCAGCAAATATGGATGCATAAAATATATACATATAATGAAATACTTATTCAATTCTCGTTGTTAAAAAAGAACTTTGTTTTATGCTTTTGCCGATAATTTGCTTTCAAAGATTTTATCAATTTCATTTCTGCACGTGAGGAATTGATTGTCATTTCAGAGCTGAGATTGTAATCAGCTTGAAAAATAAAAAAGATACCTGTCTTAATTATAAAAAGGTGAAAACATTTTAACTTTGCGGTTTTGATATTCAAAGGATGGCATGGACGATTCGAATGAAGTGGCGATTTTCACAAGCTTCAGTTTGAAGTATTCTCTTGTTTTCAGAATTTGCTTATTCGATTTTCAGACAGTGTTTTACTTAGTAGTCTATGGAAATTAGAGCAATATTTGATCGGTGTAAGACATATTAAAACTCATTCGTAATTTTAAACGTTTAAAGATGGATAGATTTAAACGGAGGGTATAACCGAAGACTGTGTGTAGCCTGCGGCAGGGTCGCTCAATTTTTAACGCAACAGATTACGAAGTAGACGTGCCCAAATTCGATCCCTATTCGCGTCAAATTCTGGGCAGTACGAGATGAGATCCCAATAAGGACGAAACTGGTCTACTGGATGAGTTGCCATTTCCATGCTATACAAAGCTTAGTTTATACTGACAAATGTTTGTACATAATGGGACAGCATTTATTTCAAGACCGCAACAATGATTTAAATATTTTTTATCCCCACCCGCGTAGCTAATGTTCACTTAATTATTGAAATGTTCAATTCAAAACCACGTCCCCACGTAGCGTGGTTTCTGTTATGTAACGCCAAAATGGTGGTGGTCTGTTGGAGCTTTAGGCCTTAAGGTAAGCCATACAGGCTCCACAAAATATGAAAGTCTATCAAAAACCTTAGTTAGTATAAAAATTTTTAAAAAAAAGTGTGGTGAGCGGCAGGATGGCTCAGTTGATAGAACAACAGATTCCGAAACTGATGTGCCCAGGATCGAGACCATGTCCACAGCAAATTCTGGCCAGCACATGATGAGTTCCCAATACCGACGAAACCAGTCTACAGAACGAATAACGTTTTATAGATTATACAATGCTTATTTTATACTGAAAAATGTATATATATTATAAATCAGGTGTTTATATTAAGATCGCAAACTTAAAGTTATTTCACTTACTGTTATTTCTACATGCAAATAATTTGATTAGCACTTATACATAGTGTCTGTGCACTGTGTTTAAATCTAGATCGCAACCATGAATAAAATAATATTTATCACTGCCGGCGTAATTAATTTTCATTTATTTATATAAATGTAAGTACTACTCTGCTATTGTTCTATCTAGTCCAAAGTAAATTCGGAAACTGAAATATTTACCTTTAAAATTATGGGAAATAAAAAAGTCTAAATAGTTAATACTCTTACAAATGTTGTATTCTTCATTCTTCGCATTCCATAAAATATTTAGCAATTTATTATTTTTAAATTTTACAAATATCTATTTTATTTAATTTAAAAAAATTCTTTATTTACTTATTGAAAAAATTTATAAAATTAACCGTTATCTGCATAAGTTAAGATTAAATCAATGGCAATGGGTTTACCTAGTAAAACCGCTAGCCAAATTTTGCTACATTTTTATGCAGTTGGCAATTGAACTTTGAACTGAATATTGCGAAATCTTATTAAAAATATTAGTTAAGATTCAATTGCATTGATGCATGTTCAAACAGTATTGGGAGTTTGAGCATGAAAAATACTCATTCCTCGCAAAAATATTATCAACTGGACACATGACAGGTCAATAAGTTAAACATATCGTATATGCCAAAAGTACAATGGTTATTTTAATAATTGACTGTGCTTTAAATGTTTGCAGCTTTCGCCACATATACATATGCATTGCCTATATATGTATAAAAGTTTATGTTCGTGACTGCATAGGAATTGTGTGGTCGACATTTCCAGTCAAGTTCAATGTATGCGAGACTGCTAGAGGTGAGAGCCCCATATCTAACTGAGATTTCCATATAAATTCAATGCGGTTCGAGCCTCGATAGACAGTGTGCTGTCGTAGTCTGACGATGATCATGGAAGGTCGAAAACGCGTCAGTGCGTGCGACTGGCAGGAGTTTTGCTCTGTAGTTCGACGATAGGTTAAATACAATGGAATTGTTTTTTACTTAAAGCTTGCAAATATGATTTAAAGAATTGTTGCCACCACCCACGCAACCAACTATTGTTAAATTGACTGAGCTGTTCTTGATATAAATTCAGGCCTACGGAGTTCAAAAATACACATAGAAATGTTTCGAATCAGTCACACAGAAATGTAAAATTAACGTTGCCTACACATTCTGACAACTGTATTTAATAATGTAAATTATGTTTGCGAGCTCGAATTAAACTTTATCCAATTGTATTCGAATAGACGGATAATGGGATGGTTTTTATTGGAAGCTTGCATATTTGATCTAATTGATTGTTATCACCACCCTAGGAAATATTATTTTTTAATTGTGCAGCTGCATTTAATAGATGCAAATTATTATAATTATATATTACGTTTAGTTAAGAATCTTTAGAAAGCTGCCTTGTGTGTATTAAAACCTTTGTCTTATTTGGATAAGTAAAATTGAAAGGAATGCGATTATTTTATCAATTTTATTATTATTCTTTGTTAGAGCTCATAGAATTCCTCGTCTAATGCACCAACTTGTGTGTTTTTTCACGTTTATTATTCCACATAATCAGAATTTAATCAATATATACATATTAATATTGAGTAGAATTTATTACTCACGATTAGGATAATGATGTGAACGCTGATGAACGAGTAAATGAGAAAAAGGATAAAGTATCAAATAAACGATTGCAAGGGGAACGTTCTGCATATATAGAATTTAACTTATATTTCACCAAGAACATTTATATAATTATAAGAACATTGGTTGCACGGGCGATGATAAAATTTGCTATAATCAAGGTTGCGATCTTGATATAAACACCTGACCCATTAAATACTTACATATGTCAGTATAAACTAAGAATTGTATAAAGTAAGAAAGGAAATAAATCCAGAAGACCGGTTTCGTCCTTATTGGGAACTCATCATGTACTGGCCAGAATTTGCCGTGGACACGGTCTCGAACCTGGGCACGTCTGCTTCGGAATCTGGTGCTCTAACCACTGAGCCCACAATTGAAACTAAGTATTCGCATACGTGTAAGATAGCATATTATCCACGTTTTAATGTGTATTATTTATTATGATACAAAGAAATGTACAATTAATTAGACAGACCTAAGTACCACACAACGAGATTTAGGTAATTAAATTATTTCCTGTCGCGCAATATATTTCTTTTACCTCAAAGAGAATTTTGTTAAAGAAATATTGGTGTCAAAGTTAGAATTAATAAGCAAGTTAAATACATTGTTAATAGGTGTTTTATAAAGATTTAAATGTATCATGCCGTGATTATGTTTATTTATTAATGCACAAAGCAGTGTAACACCATTGAACATAAATAAAGAAGAGCGTCACTTCAATTTTCTAAGGGGCGGTAAATTTCGAAGACGAGTTTGAAATTGAATGAACATACAAAACTAAAGACAGAGTAAAATTAATTGAGATTGATTTAAGATTTAGTATGAAATAAAATTGAAATTTAGGATACAAGGTTAAAAATCGATGAGGAGATGAGAAGCTACTATAATCACGTTTGCGATCTTGATCTAAGCACCTGACCCATTAATTACTTGCACATGTCAGTTTAAACTAAGAGCTGTATAGTGTAGAAAAGGAAATTCACCCAGTAGGCCGGTATCGTCCTTGTTGAGAACTCATCACGTGCTGGCCAGAATTTGCCGTGGACAAGGTCTCGAACCTAGGCACGTCTGCTTCCGAATCCGGTGCTCTAACCACTGAGCCACCCTGCCGCACACAATGCACAATTTTTAGCTGTATACTAACTTATGCAACTGGGTCAGATTTTTCCTTTTAGGTGTGGCTTTTATGGAATCCATTTAGACCCAAAGTTCCAACTAACTGTCCCCAATATGTCATTACTGAACAGACACCTCATTAGATGAAGAAGTGGTATGGAAATGAAGATTTATATAATTAAACGAACATTGGTTGCTCGGGTGGTTTGGATATATTTATATCTGCTCTTCATGCAACATCGCTTGCGCTGGCAATTCTTAAACAACTAGAAGATTGATAATTTACGTTTGTCATGTGTTAATAGAACCATTTCTGCGAAAAAATTAAGCATTATGTAGTTAAATATGTGATAAAGTAAACAATTTCAACTAAACCTGTTTAGTTTGAAGAACACAAAGATCATAATATCCTCATCCTTTTTACAACAGGAAAACCTTTTGCCAATGTAACTTTTTTATACGCTTTAAATGGAATGCTAATTCCACATATGTAATATGTACCTTACTTGTGAAGGGTACCAATACCATCGTGCTCCAAGTAGGCTTTAATTTATCAAAATTCTCATTATCTGCGTTTCTTAATTGGTCCACTTCAGAAAAGTCTTTTGCCTTATGCAATTGTTCCTCAATCATGACCTAATTTATAATCAGTTTAGATCGTAGCACTTGCTCATATTGATAAGGCTCCAGTCAGCACAAAATAAGTTTAGTAATAAGTGTAGCTGACTGACGAATCTTATTTTGGAACCATCAAGTTGGTATTTGCTCTGAGAATTGTGAAAAAAATCTTCCACTGCATCAGCCTAAACAGCTTAAATTCCAATTGTAGATAACGTTTTAAAATCAAGTTTGAGAGCTTGATGTAGACACCAATCACAGTGAATTAAACCAGTCGTCGAGGAAGAAAACAAAACTACCGCCAGTCGCACGCATTTTGTTATGGTGTTCGAGGACTGGTTTATTTCAATGGGATTCGTGTTTTTACTTCAAGCTCGCAAACGTGATTTAAAGAATTGTCACAACCACCTGCGCAAGCAATTGTTGTTTAATGGTAGATAATATTAGATGTGGATTGTAATAAAACAATATCTCTCACACTAGCTAAAAAAATTTGGCGGAGGACGTAATTTAAATATAGGCCCGCTTCATATGCAATCTATCTTTCATGCAACTGAGTGCCTTTTCAGATTTATGTTTTAAATGAATAGACACATTTATTTAATTTACATTACAAAAATTCACAGCAAGTTTTATTATATCAATAGGTTTATACCCATCTAATATATTGTAGATAACTGTTAATGATAAAAGTACAACGCAAAAAATCTAAGTCAGTCTTGAAACGGTCTGACAAACTAGGCATTGACTTATTTCGCAGTCCTATCTTAGCCTATTTTCCATTTCAATAGGCAGTACCTGTTGAAATGTAAATATTGCGCGGTTTATGTTTACTAAAGTAAAATTGATCTGTGAAACGTTCCTTTATTTCAATGATTGAGCAAAATATCAATAAAAGCAAATGTATCATGATCTTCTTTTATAAATGCAGATGAAATATTCTGATTCCATGTATTATATTTATTTTGCATGAACACTTATTTAACAGACCAAAAAAAATCTGCAATATCACGGTTAAATAGCTTTATTTCAATGTTTTAGTTCGAATTTGCATATAAACATAACGGCACAATGGCAGCCAATATCGCACCTATTCCGTGTACCACTATTTTGTCACAGTTCAAATTTAAATTTAAACAAGAACCTAACAAATGGATTTATTTTGTCCGTCATGCTTTAATCATTGCAATACTTGGGACATTCTCTCGCAAATGCGAGTTTAAAACAAGAACCAACCATATTGTATTTAACCTGTCACACGTTCTAACGCGCTTTGATCTGACAGGATAATCATCAACGTACGGCGGCAAAATGACCAGCACAGATCAACACGCAAAGCGTGTAAATTTAAAGTAAATTCAAATAATGGCTCTAGGTTCTTGTAGTCTCGCACACATTTGACTTGATTGGAAATATCGCTTGCATAATTTCGTTACGGTCACGAAAATTATCCTTCTGCAGCTTTTAACACATGTATATAAGTTGTACCATTAAACAATCAATGATTGCGCGGGTGGCGGAAACATTTAAAAAATCATGTGTGCGAACTTGAAGTAAGCACCAATCCCAGTGTATTTAGTCAGTCGGACAACATGTATGCAGCGCGTCAGTACGTGTGATGGACGGTAGTATTTTTTCAAATGTTCGACTGGTTAAATAAAATAGAATTTGTGCTTACTTCAAGCTCTCACACATGATTTTAAATATTGCTCGTTTTTCGCATAAATCTTTGGTAACTGCACATTCGTTTTGTGCTTACTGGCGACTCATCAGTAGGAGCCGGTATTACGCTCTTTAACCACTATATATTTGGTATAAGAATGTTGAATAATAGGACGGTACAATCTCCTAGACGAATGTGTAAACCTGTAATAGTGAAGCTAACATAATCTAAAGTCAACGACAATGCGACTTCAATGCTAACTTACACTATATAATATATATACCGAGTCTGTAAAGGATACTAACACTATGGCTATTGTGTTAGTAACTGATACCTTTTTGAAATCGATGAGTACCGGATACTAACACTATGTTTTCCGAGTCGGTACCTGATACCAACCTGATGGATAAAAATTTATGCTAAAGTTCACAAAAATTGAGAATTACAACAATTTCCGAACACCTGTTACTGCAGTTAAACCATACACTCGGGCCTTCATCGATATCAGTTATCAAATTTCGCGGTAAGCATGACATCATTCAATTCAATATATTACAGTTAAATACTTTTTGTTGCGAAGAACTAATATATATGCAAGTATGTATTAGTTTTTACGAACCTAGTAACAAATTAGTTCAGTTGTGACCAGAAGGATAAACCAAAGGCAGCATGAACGGAAAGTATAATCACATGCACATTCGTTTCGTGCTTACTGATGAGTCGCCAATAAAGTAGATAGGTTATGCTGTGACGCCGTATATAAACAAACGGACTGGTGTTCATTTTATACTCGCAAATGTTTTTTAAACAATTGTAATCATCAGCTGTAAAATCAATAATTTTTTAATTGCATAACATGTGGAAATATGAAAAATGCTGCAAAAGGCTGAAGTTTACGGCCGCACAGAAGAAGGTCAGCCGATATGTTTCGGTAAATAAAATTTATACGAGACTACTCAGGGTGTAAATCGCATACCTGATTTTCCATATCTTATATACCAATTTTGGTGTGATTCACATTATTTCATTTTCCCTCAAACTCTCCTGATTATCGTGGAAGGTAGAAATTTTTTAGAACGTGTATTTAACGGTAGATAGCTATTTTATGCGATTGATTATAGACAATGGAAGTGGGGTGTATGTCGTAATCGCAGACTTAATTCAAATAAATGTTTTCACCACGCGCGCATTCAATCAGCGTTTAATTTATTATTCGTTAAATTTCCTTATTATTAAGAGTCTGTTTAAATTTATGCATATTTATAGCGAATAAAGATATGATTTATCATTATGCCCTATTTAACATTGAAAGTATTAAATATTAAGATTCCGACATATGAATTTGTTTAAGTGTGCCAAAATTTGCCTGGGGCAGTTAGAAATTGAACGACAGGCTCAGCAGATTTGTCAGACTTTACTGATATTATTTTCCCAGGCGATAAAGCCAGAATTTACTGACAAGATGCTCACTCTTAGCATCTGTTTAGCAATAGATTTAGGCGGAAAAAAAAACTTCTTAGATAGCTTTAAAGTCAGTAAGAAGAAAAAAATTTAATTTAACTTTCAGAATTAAAGAAAATAAATTCTGCTCAAATTATTTTTTCTGGACACAATTTACAAGTATCCGGTGGTAGAATTCGTGTAAGCTGTTAAACTGCAAGTAAATAGCTGATGCTAGACCCGTCGAAATGTGTGCAGTCAACACTCTTTTCAGTGTGGAATAATCGTCAAATACACTGCTTGGCGTAATCAGTCAGTTGAATAGATATTCAGGCAAAATGTCAACAGCAGTTGGTTAAATTCTACAATTTACCTGTGAATATCTTCATTCACGTGGTTCATGCGTTCAAGGCCATGAAATGAAGTTGTAGTCCGGATTTACTAGCATGGCGATCAGTGTTTTGTAAAAGTTAGGAATAGAGCTCTGAGTAATTGAAACACTGCCATTCGGCAAAGCAGAAGACGTGCAGAGATTGCCTTCTACAGTCAGTTCAAAAGTGTTTAGAAAAACGCGAAAATTCGATTACGTCGTCTGAAGAACAAAAAAAAATTTATTTGAGCTAAAAATTGCTTATTTTTCTAAAGCATAATATGACGAAGAAGTGTACGAGATGTGAATTAAGTTTAACGACTAGCTCAGGCAAAATTTAAAATGAATTACAGAATCTAATCTGTTTGCAAGCATTTTCTAAAATTTGTTCGGAGACGTGTATCTAAATGTCAAGAAAAACAGACAAAATTGAGAAAATAATTTTTAAAAAAATGTTCAACCAATGTTTTTTCAGCCATTTCGATTGTCAAGTACATAAATCATTAGAAAGCTGGTATTTATAAGCAAAAAAAATATTTCACAAAAAGAAATTAAGAATCAAAACATTCAATGATTACGCGAGTGGTGATAATTATTATCTAAATCGATGTTGCGTACTTTATGTAACTGCCTATATGCACACACACACACACACACACACACACATATATATATATATATATATATATATATAAATCTCCAGAAAACTGTAATAAATGTTGACAAAAGTTAAAATTTATTACATGTATTTTTATGAAATCTTTTGACAGATATAATTTTGGAAAAAAAGCTTAATTTTGAAACGTCCCAGCTTCAAGTAAATGCCGTACGACGTTACAAACTCGGTTGCAGTGCCATAAATACAAAGTTAGTACTGTTGGGGGGCCCTTAACAGGGCCGGTCTTGCGTTCTCTGGCAAATGCCGAGAAGGTCCGTAAGTGTAGCGGTGTCCAGAAGTACTCCTAGACTCTTGAGACCAGCTCGGGTTGACTTGGGTTGTGGTTCCTTCTGTTGTGGCGTTGAAATCTCGCTGAGTAACTTCGTTGAAGTTCTGCAGTAATTGGTTCGTCTCTCTAGTTGTACAGCAACAAGATTGGCGTGATTGATATTGCCAATGTTGGTGAGGCAAGGCCAAGCATCAGCGTAAATGAAATATAACAGACAGCACGTCGGAGAAACGCACAGCAGAAGGTAAACGCGACAACTGAACTGCATGGTAAATTTACCGTACTTTAATAGCCATGCAATAGCCATAAAAGGCAACTTGCACACTATCGGTTAACGGCAAGTTTCGTTTATTCTCATTGGTGCAGCGTAAATCGAATTGAAATTAATTTACGCAATATGTCGGAAATTCCTTTGTGACGTTACAATTCAAACGCCAATGATTTTGCGGCGGCATATTAAATTTAAAACTGTTCACACAGTTGCGGTTCTTATGTTTGTCGTAACATTTCGAAAAATTGCAGCTATATCGTGAATAGTTACCTTTTGATCTGGTCAGAGGCATATTGATTCTGCCACAATCTGTCATCGAAAATCGCAAGCAGGCAATCCAAAAGGGTTCCCAAACGAAGTGTGACCATTTGTCATTTCCAAGCGTTACACGGCATCTCGCTATGTTTACGATTAGGGCTCTTCTTAGTACAATCAACGCTTATCTGGTCCTTTTAATAAGATTTGTCTCTCCTGCGTGAATACTGATGCATACTACCAGTTATAAAAAATGCGTCATATATATTGCAGGCAATTTCAAATTCAACCAATATTCCGTAGTACACATATCATTTGAAAAATATAAAGTACATTTATTATATACAAGAACGGTTTCTCTCTCATATTCTTCTCATGTATCTACAAATGAGAATGCCTCTCTCTTTCTCTCTCTCTCTCTCTCTATATATATATATATATATATATATATATATATATATATATATATGTGTGTGTGTGTGTGTGTGTGTGTATGTGTATTGAAAGGTAATAAAAAACATAAAATGTAAACAGGAGAGAGTGTGAATTACGTAAACAACCAATCAATTGCGTGCATCACTTCCAGTTCAAGCTCAATGCCTGAACATACTTCTTCTGCTTGCATAAATCAGGCTGCAGTCTTTTTATCCATTAAGCTTTGTATATGGCCACCTCCCATCTGTTATTCGTTTCGGTAAAAATCTTAAATGCTACATCGTTAGAGCATAGATGCGAGTTTCGAACGATGCGTTTGGATAGACAATCGACAGCCGGAATTATGCAAGCAGAAAAAAAACATCTTCGTGCATTCTAATAAAATTTATCTTATTATATCGCATGGTTAGAGTACTATGACTTTTTAAAAGTTTGCATTCCACAACAAATAATAATTTCCGAGAATGGGCACGTGTCATCCGCGCTCATTTAAAGTTATTTTTCGACTATAACAACACACGTCTGAATTAACTTTAAACAAATTTCTTCATTTAAGGTAGAAGATAGGCAGAGCTGCCAAAAAGATAAGGCCTTACCTTACGCAATTTCCATAAAAAAACACTCCAACTATTCTGAAAAAGCGATTTATTGAGCACATTCAATCGTTCTAAACTGATATCAAATTATTATCGTATTTGCCAACGTTAAAAAATTATTATTCTCAAATTAAAGCCTGAAAATGTGTGGAGATAAAAATTATTTATGTCAAGTTTGCGATTTTGATATAAACACCAATCCATATTTTTGCGCTTAGCGAGCATCACATGTTGACTCTCCGCGAGTTGCGTTCGCGGGGTGCTGCTCTGCACTGATTCCCAATTCCGGGTATGCATCGATCAGGTCTTCGGTTTAGCTGGGTGCGGATTCCTTGCAAAGGCTTCAGCATCGTTCATACCCGCCACCCGGAAATGAGGTGCGATCTAATCTTCGTTGGCTGGCGACGTTTCGGGACCTCATTTCCGGTTCCATCATCAGACCACTGCACACACACACACAGCACAATACCATTCAGATGGAGTCGTTATTACGCCACATACCCTCTATATACGTTTGTGAGAAACGTGGGACAATTGGACAGAACAATCTCCTATACAAATGTTTCCACCTTGAGTAGTGGAGTTAACGTCATATAAAGTTTTCGACAATGCGACATAAAGGCCAACTCACTATAATATATATATATATTATATATATATATATATATATATATATATATACATATATATATATATATACATATATATATATATACATATATATATACATATATATATATATATATATACATATATATATATATATATATATATATATATCGTTATATGAAGGTATCTTCATTAGTGCTTGTACATAACAAGAACCACAATGGATCTTATTTGAACTAATCTGTTACTAGGTGCTCAACATCTAATATACATTTGCATATATATATATATATATATATATTCTTATAATTAGGAAAAAACACAAATAACTAAGAGGATAATGGCCATTTATTTCGTGAATACTAAACGTCTCTTATACAATCATACATATTTATACATTTTGGGTTGTTAATTGGTTATGTTTTTGGTGACAAATCTGACTGGTTATTACTGCTGTTTCTTGTTTTGACTAGTAGGTGAGTGTGTATGCGTTTGTGTTTGTATTGTGTATGTGTGTTTGCATGTAAAGGTCATTCTCGCAGTATTGCGAAGTGATGTCTGAGATCTTGTCATGATTGTTTTGATAACTTGAGAGTTAGCCATTTGTGCAAATTGTTCACTGTTATCTATACAAGTGCTGTTTTTCCCAGTATAGTTAATTGTTTCACCCCGCTGCGCGAGAGTGCTATTTTCGCTTGGTAACAACGCTAATGTTGATTATCTTGTTAAACGCTCACACTGTTTGGAGACTTCTGTCATCGTATGCGCCTCTGTTATCTCAACTTCACCTTGTTGCCAATCCGATTGTACGTTTGTTGATTCTAATCGAGGGCCTGTTGGTTCTTGGCTGGGTACTAGTAGATTGTTGTTGAATTTTGTTATCCTTGGCCAGTCGATAAGGATATCATGTTGATGAAACTTTTGAATGTTAAGTTCAGGTGCTTGTTGTTTTATGTAAAGCGCTTCGTAGATAAAAAGTAATTTTTCAGATTTTGCTTTGTGTAGAATTGTGAAATTGGTCGAATTGACAGGGTGCCCCGTTGCTAATATATGATCGGAAATAGCTGATTTTCCTGACGGTGGCAAGCCTTTGTTAATCAATTTCTGTGGCAAATGTTGCTGGATTCTGCTTATCAATTGCTTCTTCGTACGTCCGATATATGTGCTACCGCACATACATGAGAGTTTACTAGACTATGAATGATTTGGAGAGAAGTGGCAATTGATCTTTGGTATCCAACCTCATGATTCTCTGTGTGCTGAATGTCATATTAACTTTAACACTGGGAAAGTTGTCCTTAGTTATTCTATTCAGCCGCCGTGCAATTATTGAGGCTGGTATGTCGCCTCTAAATGTTGGTTTAGGTAAACCTGTATATATATATACATATATATATATATATATATATATATATATATATATATATATATATATATATATATATATATATGCAAATGTATATTAGATGTTGCGCACCTAGTAACAAATTAGTTCAAATAAGATCATTGTGGTTCTTGTTATGTACAAGCACTAATGAAGATACCTTCATATAACGCATTCGACAGTTCGACTTGAAAGCCAACTCACTGTACTTAATATACAGCGAGCCTGCGGATGGTACCAGCACAATGGATTTCAATGGATATGTGTATACATTTTACTCCAGCATATCCATACACTCCGGCCTGTCAGTTATTCATTTTCGCGGAAATCGTGTCATTCTTCAAGTTATCCTATGATCGTAGCGGAGAAATTAAGAATGTGCACATGATATCAAACATCCCGTCCATGCTGACTTTAGATTATCCTCGTGATCCTGTTTTAACAATTTTGTTATCGGGTGTGGAACACCTAATTTACAATCGCATTTATATTAGTTCTCCGGAAAAAACAAGATGTACCTATTATACATCTTAACGATCTATCTTGAATAATCTTGCAACCCTTAAAATCCATATAATTTATGTGTTTAATTAAAATAATATCATGTACTAAAAGAGCTGTGTAAAATAACGATCTAGATCAGTGTCTTAGGCGAATTATCGATGGATTAACGTAAAATTCGCCTTAGTTAATTTATATCGGGCAACCGGAAATATTAATCAAGATCGTTCAAGCCAATTGTTAATCTCTGCATAATAATGTGCTATTTGCCGTCGGTTAGATACACGGACGAATAAGATCGATGATCTATCCCCTTGTGTCAAAGTGCGCTTGATCTGTTTAGACCATCTACGTATTCACTAATAGTTTGTTTGATGCAGTTCAATATTGGAGGTATCAGTTTTGCGTTCATTGATGCAATCTTGACTCAAGATTTGATATTGCAAGCGCGGCCGATTAAAATTGCACCTTCAGTTCTTCGGATCTGATGAAGGTTTTAGAATTTAATTATATGAATGCAATGTGAACTTGCTGCCAATTTAGTACACGATGATTTAATCTAGCTTTTAAATAATTGACAAATTTATTGAATAACGCGTATATCCATGTGCTCAAAAAGGAGGAAATTTTTTATAACATGTCTTTATTGAATTTGCTACATCTAGATTACACTTTATGTTAAAAGCAAATTATTTCGTATTTATAATTTTCTGCATTTACGTTGATGTGGTTGTTTACATTCAGGTAATTATAGAGGGATTAACAGTTTAAACCGAGTGATGTAACACGTATGGTGGTAAAAATTTATAATTAACCAGGTAGGTAAAACAAAGTTATGAAATTGCATTATTCTTCGATTGTAATATCCTGTACTTAATATTGTCGATGATTTGTAAGGCAAGGAGGGTTAAAGTTTGATTAAACCATACATTACGTAACAAAAAACAGGAAACGGGAAATACGAATGCACAGACACACAAAAACTCGTTTTCAAACACACACATTACATGTATATATACATATATATATATATATATATATATATATATATATATATATATATATATATATATATATATAGGTACATATATATATTAAAAACATTTTCTTGTTTATATTCAAATCATATGCGGAAATTATTCTTATTGCCTGAGGAGAAAGGATTTTGCATAAAATGGTCTTCGTTGCGCATAATTCATTTTCATTTTTGCGTTGGAGAACATCCGAAATATCCGCTTGTTTTGGAGTTTGATTTTTATAAACAATGTATTATGCTATTGTGGATACGGTTACCAACCAATATGCAAGTTAAATACTGTTTGTTGACGAGAATTATTATATACATGTAAGTATGTATTATGTGTTGCGAACCTATGTAGCAAATTATTTCAGTTGTGCATTTCGATTTTTAATAATTTTACTCCTCATAACGTTAGGTAAATAAAGACATAACGATGAAGTAAAACTCATTGTGGTTGATTATAAAATGGATAAGAATAAATCACGTCTGGATGTTGATTTGATAAATTGTACAATCAATAAATTTTTGATCACCTCCACTATAAAATTTATTTAAATTTGTTGACAATCGGAACTTATTTTGTTGTCATGTTATTCAGGCGGGTGCAAAAGAAAACAAATTAACGCTGCTCCAAGCAAAATACAATCATGAAGTTTCATATTAAAATGTTTCTGCTAGTGCATCTGTAAAAAAGAATGTACTGAGAGGCAGTAGATGCTTAAAAAAGAATTGAAATGACATCCAGTGTTAATAAAAAACGGGTACAAAAATTTGCATTTCTATTTTAAAGTTATTGGAATTATACCACCTTGTCAAGAGGTGTGCAGATTGAAGCAGTTTGTTCATTTACAGGTTTTTCCACGGGGAAAAGTTTGCAACATAGAAAATATGTTTTAGTTTTTTTTCACTTATGATTTGAACTCAATTGACATATAATTTCGCGTACACAGTTTATTTCAAACGAAAGCGCATTAGTTGTATTTCTCTAGTGGATACGATGAAGCGAAAGTTTGACTGCACAACACACGAACTGATTATTTCTATAATTCACAACACGGAAACATTGTTTTGCACGTTTAAAACAAAAAGAATAATTAAACGAACAACAGTGTGAGAAAAGTTCCTACTTACAAATCAAAATGTTAGCTTTATAGAGCATATTTCAATTAACAACGTGAAGACTTATTATGGGCAAAACATTTTATTGTAAATATGCAATTGTCAATTGTCCCTATGTTCGGTATGGTCGCAAATCCATTGGGGTATAACATTTCCGCTCGACAGAATTGCGATCTAATCTTTGGCACATGATATCGGCAATTCTGCTGTTAAAAACGTTCGTTGCTTAGGACTTTTTCAACGATCCCGCATATTTTTTTTCATGACTTTGAAGGATTTACATTTGATATCGTTCTTAACATAAATAATTCTTATCACTCGCCATAATCTTATAAGCGTGGATTTCATACACTCTATTTTAAAATGCTTTCGTTAGAAAATCTTTGTATACATTTAAAAGAAAGGCGTTTATATTTTAAATAATTTCGATTTCAGGTTTTTTTATGTTTCGTTCGTCCTACAAGAGAGAAAATGTCTCCTCGTCAGAGAACAATGTCCACTTTAAACATTGGATTGTTAATTTCGTAATGAATCTTAAATATTTAATTATTGTCTACCTGTTGAGATTATCAAGCCAAGCAACCAACTGACTTTCACGTCCACGAATTATAGATATAGCAAGTATAAATTTCAGTCATATAAATGAGGATATGCCACTTATTTAGACACTCGATTAGGTTATAATTCAAAATCCATGTTGTTCAAGAAGTTCACCGTTGCAAGTCATCTTAACGTTGTTGCATGGCAGATATTAAAGACTTTTATAGTTAATGGGATTTCAAATGAGATTTTGATTGAAATCAACATAATATAAAGTGAATTCAATTGCCTTGCCTAAATAGTAATTGTTAATAGTTCAGTTAAATCAAATGTCCACAGATCAAACGTGTTTCTCATTTATAATCATTAACATCAACTACTATCCAACAAATGTGATTAATTATAAATCTGAACATATCTTGCCTCAACAGTTTATTTCGATTAGTATTCCAATCCGATAACGTGTGTGTGTCGCCAAGAATATAAAGAGTCTCAAAGACATACAATCTCAATATGTTTACAAATCAGCTAAACAATTTGCTATATGTGTACATGATGATTGAAAATTTCGCGCACTTACTCCATTTCTCACTCCATCGGGCAAAAGCATGTTACAAATTGTGGATCATTGAAGAATATCGACCACTTTATTCGAAATAATTCCTATTAAAGGAAGATGTGAGAACAATCAGGTGTTAATCGTAAATGGTTTCTGACATTGGTCTACACTTGACAACTGCCTAATCAATAAAGCCCGCCTAGTGTTTGATAGCGAATTGACAGAAGATTAGAATATTTCAGATACGGCCAAATCACATTTCTTGTGCACTAAATTTGAACGAAATTCAAAATATTACATAATTTCGATTAGAATATGCAAAAACTGGAAAAGCTTAAATTAGAAACATTTGAAATCAACCTAGTTAGTCAGGCGGACGGATAGAAGCGGCAATTGGTAGACAGCTAATACCATCATGAACTAATTTTGCTCGGCTTTATGGACTTTGGTAGTCACGTAACGATGGTACCATTTGAGGAAAACCTTTTTCCGTTAAAATGCTAAGTTTTTTCGAAGCGCTCCATTGTTGAAAAGGTACTAATCATTATGTTCACTTACAGGACAACCTTGAGTATTTGTCTCTTTCTTATTGTTAAATATGATATTATGTGTTAATTTATATATATATATATATATATATATATATATATATATATATATATTCTTATAGTTAGGAAAACACAAATAACTAAGTGGATAAAGGCCATTTATTTCGTGAATACTAATCATCTCTTATACAATCATACATATTTATACATTTTGGGTTTTCAATTGATTATGCTAGTGGTAACAAATCTGACTCGTTTATACTACTGTTTCTTGTTTTGACTAGTTGGTGAGTGTGTTTGCGTTTGTGTTTGTGTGTATGCGTGTTTGCATGTAAAGGTCATTCTCGCAGTATTGCGAAGTGATGTCTGAGATCTTGTTATTATTGTTTTGATAGCTTGAGAATTAACCATTTGTGCGCATTGTTCACTGTTACATATACAAGTGCTATTTTCCCCAGTATAGTTGATCGTTTCACCTCGTTGCGCAAAGTTTTCGCGTGGTAACAACGCCAGTGTTCATTGCAGTGTTAAATGCCGACATTGTTTGGAGACTTCTGTCATCGTATACGCCTCTGTTATTTCCACTTTAGTTTGTTGCCAATCCGATTGTACGTTTGTTGATTCTAGTCGAGGGCCTGTTTGTTCTTGGCTGGATACTAGTAGATTGTTGTTGAATTTTGTTATTCTTGGCCAGTCGATAAGAATATCATGTTGATGAAACTTTTGAATATTAAGGTCAGGTGCTTGTTGTTTTATGTAAAGGGCTTCATAGATAAATAATAATTTTTCTGATTTTTCTTTATGTAGAATTGTGAAATTGGTCGAATTGACAGGGTGCCCCGTTGCCAATATATGATCGGAAATAGCTGATTTTCCTGACGGTGGCAAGCCATTGTTAATCAATTTCTGTGGCAAATGTTGCTGGATTCTGCTTATCAATTGCTTCTTCGTACGTCCGATATATGTGCTACCGCACATACATGAGAATTTGTAGACTATGAATGATTTGGAGAGAATTGGCAATTGATCTTTGGCATCCAAACTCATGATTCTCTGTGTACTAAATATCATATTAACTTTAACACTGGGAAAGTTGTCCTTAGTTATTCTATTCAGCCGCCGTGCAATTATTGAGGCTGGTACGTCGCCTCTAAATGGTAAGTTTAGGAAAACCTGCTTGATGGTATCCTCTCTAGTACGAATCTGCCGTGGTCTGATGTTGACATCACACAAGATCTCCGTTGTCTTATCCAGTGGTATGTTTGTAAATAAGGATGAGACGTCAAGCGAGACCATTTTATTCTGTAAGATGTTCTTCCCCTTCAATTCATTTGCTAGTTCAAAGGAGTCCTTGATAGTGTTAGCGTTTATGATGCTCCGTATTGGTTCAAGTAGTTTGCAGAGAAACTTGGCTGGTTTATGTTGTGGAGCGTTGATCATTGACATAATGGGCCGCATCGAAGGAGCTCCTGAGGCTGTCACGGCTTTATGAGTTTTTGGTTTGCCGTACAATCTTGCGGTGTTTGTTCCGACTGGTTTTGCTTTTTGGATGTCTTCTGTGAGTTTTGATCTAATCTCGGAGTCAGCCATCGATGTTAGAACATGTTTTTCCATCTTTTTCAAAATTGCATTAATTCTTGATTCGATGTTCGTTGAATCATCTTTCTGTTTGATGTCATGCTTAAATTTAGATTGATCATTTATTATATCGTTCATGGCCTTCCTGTAAGCGTCGGCTTCAAGTATAACAGTTCCTGATCCTTATATATATATATATATATATATATATATATATATATATATATACAATAGATAAACTTGTACTACTTTATTTAGCACTATATTGCTGAGTTATTTTTGTGACGAATTCATCAAATTTATTTTCTGCAAAATGTATGCATACGATATTTATTGCGCGTAAAATCTAATTGCCGATGTAAAATCTAGAGTTCAGTTCGATATTTCTTTTATCGAAAAAGTTACAGGCCAAGTAGCATTGTGAATATAGCACATTTGCTAATTTCGAAGAAAGCCCAGTCTGTAAATAATGCAGCGGTAGTTTTGCTATGTTGTTCGACGACTGGTTAAATACAATGGAGTTGGTGTTTACTTCAAGCTCGCAAACTTGATTCAAAGAATAACGCAGCATGTTTTTGAATTTCATTATGGCCTTTGTATTGTAAAGAGCTCTAATAACATTATAAAAGCGGGTACGCAGACAAATTTGGCTGTTTGAATAAGAAACCTTTATTGGAAATTTCTCCATACAATCCATCCTGTCTCCAATCAAGTTAACATGTCGTATCTCGGAGCTTAAGGGTCGGAAGAAAGCTAATAAACAAGACTCTGAGTGTGCAACCTTTCAGGACAATAAAACCGCTCTGCCAATTCGTTCGAATTTAGAATATTCTCTGAAAAACCCGTTTAATATTGGCATTGTTTTTTTCAGCATATCTAACAAAAATGGAGTTAAAAGTTGCAGTTACCTTTTCAACACCCGCAGTCTAATGGTATGGAATGGAGAATACATAAGTAACATAGGGCTACTCTACAAATCTCGTCCAGATTTGGTAACTAAGTCAATGCATATCCATTATTAGTTCTGACAATTCGTTTATGTGTACGTCTTTTGTTTTGTAACACTGAATCACAGTTCTTTTATGGCATGGTTTTTGCCTATCTAAACAGCTCCCACTTTTATCACCGTTGCACAATTACCTCCGCCATTCATTCATTACCCGTCTGTTGCCTCTATCTGCTGATCAATCAAACGCATTTGTGGTGCCACTGCAACCTGAGTAGCAGCCTTAATTATTTACTGCCTTGCAATTTGAGACATTTTTGTCGATTAACCTGAATAGGTCGGAAGCGTATATCCATCCGACTGATATCAACAGTTTCCTAACTGTGACGTGCGTTACTATTTGGTTTTCCTGTTGCCACATGTTGTACACATAATCGCTCGTCTAAT
Source organism: Eudiplozoon nipponicum (assembly GCA_029291075.1). Classification (NCBI taxonomy): domain Eukaryota; kingdom Metazoa; phylum Platyhelminthes; class Monogenea; order Mazocraeidea; family Diplozoidae; genus Eudiplozoon; species Eudiplozoon nipponicum. Next base: position 27,639 of record JAQBSW010005012.1, on the reverse strand, counting down.
ATTGCATAAGCAACAGTTTTCTGCTAGCAACTGCGTATCAGTTATTAGCAGTTAGTTGGCAGTACGCCTTTTCGACGGCAAGCATCGAATAGACTAGTGATCACAACGAAGTTTGATTCTGTTCTTGAAATTGACTTATATTTTTTAACCGAACGGCTTATAGTCAAAAACATTGATACGCGTTCACGCCAAAATGTGCGTTATATCATACGATCACTTAATAAGCCCTAACGAGCTTTGATGTGATTATATCTTGTCATTCGGCGTATCACAGTAAAGACAATTATCATGTATAGCATACATTAAAATATCGCTAGGAATCAAAACTTTAAAATATTTTGTAAAATTCTCATAAGCACATAATAAACCAGGTGCTTTGCTAGGTGCAAACACTGTCCTACAGAACTAAAGAGATTTCTTGAGGTAGTTCTTTTCCTATCGTTCCACATAGGAGGTGGCCGGGATACTGCATGTCCCAACACAGATGTAACGCCACATACGACAGATTTCTAATAAATACAGAATTCGGATAAGTCATCGAGACGTACGAATCATGTGGTCCCTTTCGTAAATACGAAATCAGCGCACTGCAGAGCGAAGTTAACGAGTCCATTTCGCCATCCGGTCGCATAAGTGATCTTCGGAAGTATCTGGTGGACAAGTAGATATATTATATTAACTAGTGTTTTCTTATACTGTGTTTCCGCGCGCAGTGCAAACACTTGTAGATAACTATAAATTAATACAAAATTCTTGCTCGCTGAAACATTTAACCTCATAATATCGGAAATGTCGGCTGCACAATTTCTATGCAGTCATGAACATTAACTGTTTGCAGCTTTCGCAACATCTATATGTAGGCAATACAATGTTAAACAATAACTGATTGAGCGGGTGGTGGTAACAATGCTTAAATCAGTTTGCGAGCTTGAATAAACACCAATCCCATTGTGATTTAACCAGTCGTCGAACAACATAACAAAACTACGCCAGCGCAACTCACTGACGCGTTTCGACCTTCCTTGATCATCATCAGAGTACGACGGCAAACTGACTAGCAAGGATCAAACCGCATTGAATATATATGGAAATCAAATTTAGATAGAAATTGTGCAGCCGACATTTCCAGTCAAGTTCAATGTATGCGAGACTGCTAGAGGTGAGAGCCGCATATCTAAATTTGATTTCCATATATATTCAATGCGGTTTGATCCTCGCCAGTCAGTTTGCCGTCGTACTCTGATGATGATCATGGAAGGTCGAAACGCGTCAGTGCGTTGCGGCTGGCGGTAGTTTTGTTATGTTGTTCGACGACTGGTTAAATACAATGGGATTGGTGTTTACTTTTAGCTCGCAAACTTGATTTAAAGAATTGTTACCACCACCCGCGCAAACAATTATTGTTAAATTATATTGCCTATATATGTATATGTGGCGAAAGCTACAAACAGTTAATGTTCGTGACTGCATAGAAATTGTGCAGCCGACATTTCCAGTCAAGTTCAATGTATGCGAGACTGCTAGAGATGAGAGCCGCATATCTAAATTTGATTTCCATATATATTCAATGCGGTTTGATCCTCGATAGTCAGTTTGCCGTCGTACTCTGATGATGATCAAGGAAGGTCGAAACGCGTCAGTGCGTTGCGGCTGGCGGTAGTCTTGTTATGTTGTTCGACGACTGGTTAAATACAATGGGATTGGTGTTTACTTCAAGCTCGCAAACTTGATTTAAAGAATTGTTACCACCACCCGCGCAATCAATTATTGTTAAATTGTATTGCCTATATATGTATATGTGGCGAAAGCTGCAAACAGTTAATGTTCGTGACTGCATAGAAATTGTGCAGCCGACATTTCCAGTCAAGTTCAATGTATGCGAGACTGCTAGAGATGAGAGCCGCATATCTAAATTTGATTTCCATATATATTCAATGCGGATTAATCCTCGATAGTCTGTTTGCCGTCGTACTCTGATGATGATCAAGGAAGGTCGAAACGCGTCAGTGCGTTGCGGCTGGCGGTAGTCTTGTTATGTTGTTCGACGACTGGTTAAATACAATGGGATTGGTGTTTACTTCAAGCTCGCAAACTTGATTTAAAGAATTGTTACCACCACCCGCGCAATCAATTATTGTTAAATTATATTGCCTATATATGTATATGTGGCGAAAGCTACAAACAGTTAATGTTCGTGACTGCATAGAAATTGTGCAGCCGACATTTCCAGTCAAGTTCAATGTATGCAAGACTGCTAGAGGTGAGAGCCGCATATCTAAATTTGATTTCTATATATATTCAATGCGGTTTGATCCTCGATTGTCAGTTTGCCGTCGTACTCTGGTGATGATCATGGAAGGTCGAAACGCGTCAGTGCGTTGCGATTTGCGGTAATTTTCTTATCTTGTTCGACGACTAGTTAAATAAAATGGGATTGGTGATTACTTCAAGCTCGCAAACTTGATTTAAAGCATTGTTACCACCACACGCGCTTCAATCAAGGTTGCGAGCTTGATTTACACACTTGATCCATTATGCAAATACATTTCTCAATATAAACTAGGCATTGTATAATGTTGAAAAGGCAATTCAAACAGTAGACCCGTTTCATCCATATTTAGAAATAATCAAGTACTGTCCAGAATTTGCCCTAGGCATGGCTTGAACATGAGCACGTCTGCTTCGGAATCTGTTACATTAACCCATGTGCCACTCTGCCGCGCACTATATATAATTACCAGTTATTTGCAAACTAATATTTATTGGTTAGTTTCCTTTACTTGGAGCCTATATAACAGAATGAAGATATAGAGAATGTTGAACACATTTACATTCCTTTGGAGCTCTATCGATAACTTAAGCAATTTGTCTGACGAGGTGAGAATAAAAATCGTGAAAACTAGAATAGCTTTCTCCAACCTTCGACATTTAGGGAGAATTGCGAGTATTTCATTCGGCCTTAAAGATCGTGTTTACAACGCATCTGTACGCTCAGTTTTACTATAAGCTTGAGAAATTTGGCTATTGGCTGGGTTTTATTTAAAACTGGTGAGGATGGACCAACTGAAGATAGCTGCTGATAAAGACAGCCGAAATATTTTTGTAAAAACAGAAAAAACGTGGAAAAAGAACAACTTCGTTAGTCAAAACGCAGATCAGGTAATTTCGATTAATCCAGTTTCGCAAATTTTTTTCCCTTTAAAGGTTCCAATCACTTCATTGGCTCAGTCACGTTTTGCGTATGCCCCCAATTCGATTGCCCAAAAGGGCTCTGTTCTTCCATCCTGCACCAGACTAACTTAAGAAACAAGGTGAGCAGATTTTGACAAGACAGAATCAGTAGAAGTCAATTACATCCAAATTGGGTAGTATAGGACCTATTCGTCGTCCAAGATGGGGTCCACATGCGCATCATAGTTCTTGGTTAGAAAACCTTCGCGATATGCCATCAAATCGAGCTCAGTGGCGATCTTGTTGCAAATGTCTAGTAACAACATCATCGTAACTTTCTTTTCTTATTAGGGCAAAGTTAAATGCGAGGTTTGGTTTTTTTATGACGTGACACAATGAAAGCCGCAAGGAAGCTCTATTGCTGATGTCGTCTTACCCGAATGCTAACCTGGCCATAATGGTGTTGTGGAGAGGTTTAGTTTGCCTCATTTCTGTGAGTTATCTTGATAAATTTACTAAAACAAACTAAGTTCTTTCTCTTTCTCTCAAATCTTACTAATAATTTGTGTCAAAACTTTTATTTTATCGTTATCTTTATATTTGTTCCAGCTTGTTATGGTTATTTGGCAGTGAAATATTATCCACTTTTGGCTTTTGTACGGCTGTGCATGATAATGATGATGATGATGATGTAGAACAGACATCATGCGACTGTTTATATATAGTATGATTAGTGTTTGTTCCAGACAAGCAAACCTGTTTTTAAAACTTGTTTCCAGTACACACGCAATTTAGGATTAATTATTACCATATTTATTTATTGCCTAATTTTTGGAACAAATTCTTACGTTCTCTCGACATTATCTGTCAATAATACTAATAAAGTAAAATTTGGTAAAATTAGGAAAATATATTGAAAGAATTACAAAATTTCACATTTTTAATTGCTTTGCATTCTATTAAAAAGTGTTTACTCCTGGAAGTTTTGATTGTGAACATTTAAATTTTAAGTAATACCTAAAGTAATGTTTTTTCCAAAAAACGCATAATAAATTGTACAGGTTACATATGTGCTAAATTGCAAACAAAGTACTTAAATGTGTATCGCAATAAAAGAGTAAACGTAAATAAAAAATATATCTAGAGACTGGTTTAAAAATAACAACTCGGTAAATACTTTTCGGCATAGAAGTGTTTCATCCTTTACTGTATTATTGATGAAATGCACCAACAAAAGTTACGCAATTGCGTTACTTCGAGTAGTTTTAGAAACGGCAGAAATCAAATAGACAAAAAGGCGATTTTGAAGATATTTGGATAAGTGTTGCTGTACAAACACGTCCAATAATTAGACTTACGAATCGCGTTAAGGTAAACCTCTCATATTGTGATCACATAACGGGAAATTTCAAGAGCAATGCTAAAAAATGTAATACAAGTTACTAACGCTACAATGTGAACAAAGTCCAAAATTGAGGTGATTGAATGTATCTTAGCATAAGAGCGATTTGAAACATTTTTGGAAAAGACTTCTAGCAAGAGATGAGAATCAGTTTTTACATTGTCGTCGTAGTCATAGCGATATTAACTGAACATAACCTAAATAGGTTAAACGATGATCTACATCTCACGTAAGATTTTTTGCAATGGAGACTATGCCAATAAGGTTTGTCTAACCAAGCCTGTCCGCTATTTGTCGACAAACATCCACACATTTTCACCAAACAAAATGGCTCGTGGCAAAAGAATTTACGACGCGGTGTTACCCAGATTACGATATGGCGCACAATGGTATCCGTCCAAGAGATAACAAGCAAAACTGTCCAGCTGTTCCAGACATGCAGTGGAGTTACCTTAGTGGCCAAGCGGTCAGGAAGTAAAATACGCATTCTGAAACAGTGACAAAATCAACAGGTCATCAAATTGCAAACGTATAGAGATGAATGGTGTAGCAATAGCCACCTTGAAGACAAAGGACGAACAAAGGGTTCTAATTAGGGCTGGCATTAATTCAAAGGAAATTCCTCGCAGAAGCGCCCGTATAAGGATAATGCAGTCAACTCAATGAGGAAAGCAGACTTCGAGCAGAAGTGAACATAAATTAATTAATATTTGTGAATTTGTTTTGTTAAACCGGTGCTCGTTTTGCGAGCAATATACTATATATACATGAGTAAAAATAAAGCATATGTGATACCTTAACAATGTGGCTTCTGATGGGTTGGAAATGTTGATTCAAGGACTGACTGCTCAAATGCGCATTTCAACTGCAGAATTAGACATAATTGTGTCTCGTCTGGACGATACACTGATAATAAATACTGACGATATCCGCGTGCACAACAAAGGGCAAATAAAATTCACCTATGCTAGCTAATGATTGTTGACTTCAAGTTTACGGTTAAAAAAATATAGATGATAACCAGACCAATTGTGGTGGATTATGGCCTAAGTTTATGCAGCATAATTAAGAGCCATTAATGTGCTTGACTTGAAGACGACTAAAGAGTAATTCCAAAATTTTTCAAAGGCAGTTGTCACAAGGACAATATGTCCAGACATCACAGATGAAACGGATTCATTTTGCAACGCCTAAAATGTTAGGTATACGAAACTGTTGACGACTTGTTTTAGGCCACTGTTTAACGAAATCTCAGGCTCTTGCTAGAAATCGGCATCATCGAACCTTTTCGATGCGCTCAGCCTCAGATCGTGAAGAATGGAAACATCTTGGGCACAATGAAAGTTTAGTCCGATCTGGTCTTCTTTTTTCTGTAAAAAACATCATCTCCTGTGCACCACCACAAATTCACAACTCCTAGCATGTTTTGTGAGCCCTAGAAAAGACTAGCAATTCAGATTAATTAAAAAAAGAACGGAGCAATTGCGAAATCTTGCCAAGGCCAGAGGTCATCTCGGAAGTATGAGAGCAACTATAGAATGATGAGCCATTGAAATAGGCCACGAGTTGCCCAAAAAAACTTGGTTTAGACGCTCTTCCAAAGCATACTTCAACGTGGCAGTATTCCGCGAGACAAATTGAAAATGGCTAAGTAATGTTGCAAAGCAGCAATAATGCGCCACTAATACCAGTGATACAACTCAATAGTTCATAGAGATGCTTTCATTTTATGCACGAATTTCATTCTCGACAAACTGCATGCCTGGGCAAATTTAGTTCTCTGCTATTGCACTTGATCAATAATACTAACGAAAAATAAATAATAAAATTTGATAAGGCCAAGTGCAAACTGGTACACCATTAACTGTCAGGAGTCCTGTTGCCACCGTTTGTTCGTCAGGAATCAAAACAGCATTCTTCACTTCGTTTCGGATTTCCTACGTCATCCAATTTTCAGATATGTATTTATGCAGATCCACCTGAACTTCCATTGTAGCCAATTTGAAAAATTAAGAAAAATAAGACGTCAAATCAGCCGGTTTTGCAATTACTCAGGAGAAACCAAGGCTCTGTGTTTCCATAAAATTATAGGAGAATTGAAAAGTCACCCGAAAAGATTTTGATTGGTCAATTTCAGTTAACCTCGCCAAGTGAAATATAGAAGGAATTGACGAGTTGTGCCTCGGAAATGGATGGCATTCGTGCTTCCTTGGCCAAACGACCACTGCGCATACGTCAAATATGAGCAGTAAATTCAAATAAATGGTCACACCTTGAGGCTGCTTTAAACCAATATGCCACAATAAGCAACAGTAGTTCTTTTTTCTTCCCGTATTCGACAGAAAATTCTATGTGAGGTTTTGAAGATGTGAGCCAAATTTTGCAAAGCACTTAGGCAGCAAGCCAAGGCCTGCTTAAGTTTTACCTCTTTTGCTATCAAATTTCTATTTGTTACGCTATCGGCTTAACTACGAGCAGCCAGCATAATCATTGAAGTTCTTTAATCATTCTTCACAGGTTTGTCTGTTTTGTTTTTATGATTATTCGAACGGAATACAGCAGAATGCCTGGAGCGTATTTTCATACACGCTTTGAGGCCAGATGTTTATGGACAGAATGATTGATCGATCCAATAGAACATCCATAATACGCTTATGTTGGATAAAACCGAAGATAAATGTCATCTATTAACCAGAATGAGGCCGATCTGCGTGTAGTACAGGTCAGCGTTACATCTGAATGAACCTCGTCGCTATGGCTTGTGACCGGGTGCCTCTTTTCGTGCTAGTAATTTGAGTTCGCCACAAACAAGGTTAATCCAAACTGATCTCAGTATCGCAGCTTAAGTAAACATAGGCCCACCCGCCTAAAGTACTGATTTTCGTTAACTGAGCTGCCGAAACGCTGCTCATCGCCAGATGTCAAACCAGTTTGCTTTTGACAGAAGTCATCTAGTTCAACGGCGGAAAGTTTGATAGTTCACAGACACAAATTTATTTCTCAGACAACCAATTTGACTCTACTTAACAAACAAGAGTTTAGAGCTTTCCAGATCATTAAGGTTACACTGCAGCAAATAATAACAGAAAGGCAATATCATATCAGTCTGGGTCGTTCTCACTTTTACCCGTAAACTAGGCGCGAATAAGTCAAATTGTGGAGTACGCGAAGTAATTATTATTATTAAGTGTTTGGAAGTCAGTTTAGCAACTACATTAACAAACTAGGTAGAAATGCTAGAGCTCTCACAATCCAAGAGCCAATTAAAAAATCTTCCTCAGATTAAAGAGAAACTATAGAACACCCACTGGTTGTATTTTGACACATTTTCTGTTCAGGTTCAATAGGGACAGCATCGCCAGTTGCATTCAGTTTGGACCCTGTACTTGTGTATATGCACACAGAATTGTTAATTTAATATCCTTGGAATAGAGTCTTCTATCAGGCATTTACTGTTTTATATTTGAACATCAAAAATTATCAGTTACTTCATTTGACTTCCGATAAGTAAGCGTAAATATTTGTGCACATTAGAGTGGCCTAAATGGTCTTCAATTCTAGGGGTTCCAATTTCCGGGTATTCTGCGGAAACTTGGTTTCGCATATCCATTCTACACGATTCGATATACAAGGCAATCATTTTATTAAAGAGTGCTGTTCAATGCCTTATAGAATTCTACTTATTTTTAGTTTTCATTGTTAACTTTGTAGCGAAAAAAGTGCACCAGATCACCCGATTCCATTAGATATCATTAAATTGTGTTCAGACTCATTCTGTACGTAGAGACCCTGTGGACAGAAATTGATAAGCACCGTTTGCGTGTTCTAATTTCAGAGTTTGTCGTCCAATTGGTGGTACGCACACCAAGAGTATAATAAAAAATTATCTAAGTTGCGATCTTGACCCATTATGTACACATGTCAGTATAAACTAAGTATTGTATAGTGTGGAAAAGGCAATTCATCCAGTAAACACCAATCCCATTGTATTTAACCAGTCGTCGAACAACATAACAAAAATACCGCCAGCCACAACGCACTGACGCGTTTCGACCTTCCCTGATCATCATCAGTGTACGACGGCAAACTGACTATTGAGGATCAAACCGCATTGAATATATATGGAAATCAAATTTAGATATGCGGCTCTCACATCTAACAGTCTCGCATACATTGAACTTGACTGGAAATGTCGGCTGCACAATTTCTATGCAGTCACGAACATTAACTGTTTGCAGCTTTCGCCACATATAAATATATAGGCAATACAATTTAAACAATAATTGATTGCGCGGGTGGTGGTAACAATTCTTTAAATCAAGTTTGCGTGCTTGAAGTAAACACCAATCCCATTGTATTTAACCAGTCGTCGAACAACATAACAGAGCCACATATCTAAATTTGATTTCCATATATATTCAATGCGGTTTGATCCTCGATAGTCAGTTTGCCGTCGTACTCTGATGATGATCATAGAAAGGTCGAAACGCGTCAGTGCGTTGCAGCTGGCGGTAGCTTGGTTATGTTATTCGACGACTGGTTAAATACAATGGGATTGGTGTTTACTTCAAGCTCGCAAACTTGATCTAAAGAATTGTTACCACCACCCGCGCAAACAATTATTGTTAAATTCTTCCAGTAAACCGGATTCGTTCTTATTGGGAACTCATCACTTATTGACCAGAATTTGAGACGCAACCAATGGTTGCATAATTCTCACAGAAAAACAGATTTTTCTGGGGGGTCAGAAACACCTTAGCCTTATATTCAGATGTTAGAAGAAAATGGACTATGTTTATTAGAGATTAATCCAGGTGTTTGCAGTAGGTGCATTGATAGTATTGATAAAGAGAATCGGTCACTGTCATATCGCCAGAAACGAACATATTTGCATTTGTGCATAACGCATGGCGCACGGAATCAAAACGAAATATCAAATTCAGCGCGAAACAAATGTTCATTTAATTATTTAAATCAAGTTTGCGAGCTTGAAGTAAACACCAATCCCATTGTTTTTTAACCAGTCGTCGAACAACATAACATTTAATTTGTGCGTGTGTTTTGCGCAGTGGGAATCGGTATTAATCACAAACCCATTACTTATTTAGTTAAGAAATGTGGTCAAGTCGTACGCTGCACTGTGTTGTACGGATGCATTTTAAAATAAGTCCAAACATCAAATATGTCAATTTGAAGTGCAACTTGAAAGCGAATTAACGGTACAAAGTAGGTAGCAAATGAATACTGATGGTCGCGACTGCCGTGTAGGTGTGAACGAATAAAAACAATAGGGGATACGCGTTGGTGTATAACAAAATTTATTTTTGCAGAACAACAAATAGGCATCATGGTATCAAATTGTCTAATTCTGCTTACGTATACACGTGGATTTGGAGGTCACTGCGCTATGCAAGTTGACCAGGCCGACTCCGATGTTAAAGGACCAAGGCGCATTCTAGACTTATACTTTAAGTTGGCCGATTTCATCATTGTTCAATTCTGGTGGATCCACACAATTGAAATAGTTTTATGGGCGCGATCGCATTATGACAAATCACAGATGGTTCGTTGTAATTTATAGTGGCTTTTTGTGTAATTCTAAACAAAAACGACTCATTCTTTAAATCAAGTTTGCGAGCTTGCAGTTAATACCAATTCCATTTTGTATTTAGCCAGTCGTCGAACGCACGAGTACGTGCGTATGGCGGTTGTTTTGCTATGTTTTTCGACGACTGGTTAAATACAAAATGGAATTGGTGTTTACTTCAAGCTCGCAAACTTGATTTAATGAATTATTATCACCAACCGCACAATCAATTATTGTTTAAATGTATTTCCTATATATATATATAATATATATATATGTATATATATATATATATATATATATATATATATATATATATATGTATTTGTGTGTATGTGGCTAAAGTTACAAACAGTTAACGTTCGTGATCGCATAGAAATTGATCAGCGGACAGTTCCAGTCACGTAAAATGTAAGCGAGACTACTAGGTGTGTGAAACACACATCTAATCTTGCTTTCCAAAAAATATGCAATGAAGTTTGATCCTCGCTGGTCAGTTTGCCGACGTACTCTGTTGATGATCATGGAAGTTCAAAACGCGTCAGTGCGGGCGACTAGCGGTAGTTTTGCTATGTTGTTGAACGACTGGTTAAATACAATTAAACGAACATTGGTTGCGCGGGTGGTGATAACAATTATTATAATCAAGGTTGCGGTCTTGATATAAACACCTGACCCATTAATTACTTACATATGTCAGTATAAACTAAGAATTGTATAGTGTAGAAAAGGCAATTCATCCAGTAGACCGGTTTCGTCCTGTCCGAGGCGAATTCTGGCCAGTACATGACGAGTTCTCAATAAGGACGAAACCGGTCTACTGGATGAATTGCCTTTTCTACACTATACAATTCTTAGTTTATACTGACATATGTAAGTAATTAATGGGTCAGGTGTTTTTTTTATCATGACCGCAACCTTGATTATAATAAATGGTTAAATACAAAATAAAATTGGTGTTTACTTCAAGCTCGCAAACTGGATTTAATGAATTATTACCACCAACCGCGCAATCAATTATATTCACATAGGCTATAAAAACATATATGAAATACACATTTATTGTTTGACTGTCATTCCACAGTATTTTATTTATTTATACTGAATGCAATCTATGCTAATAATCGATTCGTGAGCGGATGATAAGCGGAGATCAGTCGTCATTACATGTCGATGTTCAATATAAAATGCCGTCTTTTAAAGGATAAAGCTCATTTGGCTTTTAGAAAAATGAAGAATCACTGTGAGAAATAACGAAATAACAAGGCAATGCAAAACAGACTAGTATAATAGAAATGATAACTGCACAAATTAATCAATACCCATTAATTTACAGATATTAAAAATATGCTTGTGAATAACAATTGTTTTTCTGTTTTTGTTATTACCGGCTTCTAAATGTTTTATTCTGCATGCCATTGGGGATAATAATATATTTAAATCTTTTGGTAAGAGAAGAGTCCTTCTCATTGTCTTCTTGTTTGCCAAAGAAATTTTCTGAGTTATGAAAAAACACATTCAACAGAAAAGAAAGTGATCTTCAAAACCCAGTTTCTAGGTGCGCAAATTTATAATTCTATATAATTCAATATTCATTTCCGAGAAAATATTTTAGTCAACAATTCTTTAACTAGAAGTAAATATGCTTATCGATTAGTTGTCGGTCAAATTGGATTTTCGGAAATAAATTTCAACAACTATGATGTAAAGGCCCCGGCTAGACGTGTGTGCTGTGCGATGCTACAAGAAGATAGCAGGATTTGTCTGAGAACAGTTAGTATTGGTGGCCCTTAGTAGGGCCTGAAAAGCGTTCACCGGCAAATGCCTTGAAAGTTTGGTATGCTGCAGTTGTGATAGCGTCTAGATATACTCCTGGACACTTGCTCTGTATGATCCGGTTGGTTGGCTGAATTTAAAAAATAATTGATTGCGCTGAATGTTCCCTTTGTGTGGATGCACCGGAATAAGTAGAGTTGACACAACCAGGTGTGAGTTTCTGTTCGAACACATCGAATTGTCTTGTTGAAGATCTGCGACTAAAGAAATGCGTTATTAATAAGTGAACGGAGAAAATGACAGAATTTACAAATAAATCGAATAAATCATGCGTGTTTACGAAAGATTGCAATATAGAGTCTCCATAAATATTATTGTTGGCATGGTCGAATGTATTTAGCTCTCCAATTTTATAGCTTGTTGAGAAATAAATTGATTAAACTGATGTTATTGTAGTAACATGTGGGATACTGTTCTTTTATGAATTATTGTCTAGAAATAATAATAATAATAATAATAATATAATAATAATAATAATAATAATAATAATAATAATATTTATATCTCCATCTATCAATTTACTGCTACAAAGTTTAAACTTATTTTATGCCATTAGGTGTTGTCATCTAGAAATTCTTTCAGCTTTGCAGAACTTTTTGGAAAGAAGCATTTAAACGATTGAGCATACAGACAAATTTGACAGTCAAAGCAGTCGTATAATGAGATAATGTGAAAATTTCGACAAGATTTAACCATTTGTAATAGTGCACACCTACTAACTAATTAATTAAATTATATAGTTTTGTTATGTTGTTCGAGGACTGGTTAAATACAATGGGATTGGTGTTTACTTCAAGCTCGCAAACTTGATTTAAAGAATTGTAACCTCCACCCGCAGAACCACTTATTGAAAAATTGTATTGCCTACTAACTAATTAGTTTAAATATGACCATAAGATTAAAAAAAGGCAGCATGAATGGAACATCATGTGTACATTCGGTTCTTGCTTTCTGGCGACTCATCAGTAGAAGCAAGGATTACACACTTTAACCACTTAATATTTTGTTTTTGAATTTGTAAACTTGCAGTAGTGAAATATGTTGTTAGTAGGTGCGAAGCACCAAATTACAATCGCGTATTTATTACTTCTCCTCCATAAACAATATCAAACTTCTTTATATGTAATTTAATGATGCCATGATTACTGCGAAATGTGAAAACTGATATCGATTAAGGCCAGAGTGTATGGATTTGCTGGAACAAAAGTTTTTCAAAAATAGTTGTAGTTCTCAATTTTGCTAAATTTTGGCATACATTGAAATGCATTGTGTTGGTACCATATACCTATTCGGTACCATAATGTTGGAATCGGGTACTGGCACAGTAGCCGTAGTGATGGTATCATTTATAGACTTTGTATATATATATATATATATATATATATATATATATATATATTGACATTGAAGTCTCACGGTCGAAGACTTCCTGTGAAGCTAGCTTCAATTCTGCAGGTACACACAATCGCATAGGACATTGTACCGCCCTATTTTCCTACATTTCTCAATTAAATATATAGTGGGTAAGGGGCATAATATCGGCTACTACTGATGAGTCGCCAGAAAGCATGAAACGAATGTGCTCGAGGTTATACTTTCCGTTAATGCTGTCTTTGGTTTATCCTTCTTGTCATAATTGAACTAATTTATAACTAGGTTCGCAACCCCTAATACACAATGTAACTTTTTTAATCTAAATCCTTGTATAAGCCACGACCACAAACAAATCAAAGATGTAAGCGATTTTCAGCCGATAATGTTCTACGATAAACTTTATAGAAAAGCGATAGAGATGCTGGTAGAAGAGAATTCGCTTAAATAAATTTCAGAAAGTTATACATTACATTGTGAGTGGTAAATTTTGAATCTTCGTTTCGAAAATTCTGGACTTTGGTTTTGCTAATTTATGTCTATTGAATTTACAAATAAATGTTGTGACGAATATTTAGTTTTGAATAGAATGAATAGTTTTTCGGTAATATTTCTATGGGAAAATGGTTTATTTCCTTAATTAATATAGAATTTCGTATTGAATATCATGTGATAAAGATTATTTGATATAACAAAATTAAGTACATGTCGCGATTTATGCAAAAACCACAGGAAAAATCAAATTGTTACAAAAGACAATGAGATAAAAGCTTAATGAAATTTTGTAAAATATGTTCGGCGTTATACCAATAATTGTTACATGTTAACTGTATTTATTTTGTACAAAATGGAGTTACACTCATACGCATATAAATGTCTAAACGTTTGGTCAGTTTATGCATTCATTCGATACCATTTTGCTGGGGAACTAATTTGTTTGCCAAATTTCCTATTATTATTATTATTATTATTATTATTATTATTATTATTATGTATTATTATTATTATTATTATTGTGTGTATTATTATTATTATTATTATTATTATTATTATTATTATTATTATTATTATTATTATTATTATTATTATTATTGTGTGTGTGTATTATTATTATTATTATTATTATTATTATTATGTATTATTATTATTGTGTATTATTATTATTAATATTATTATTATTATTATTATTATTATTATTATTATTATTATTATTATTGTGTGTGTATTATTATTATTATTATTATTGTGTGTGTGTGTGTGTATTATTGTTATTATTGTTATTGTTATTGTTATTATTATTATTATTAGTATTTGTCTAGGGTGGCTTGCATCGACCGGAGAGAGCGTGTTTGCGGGTTTTCAACTCTTTCTCTAATTTCGAAGGATATCGGGTTTTATTTTGTTTTTAATTTCAGATTCTCGGGATTTTTTGTCTGATCTCATTTTTAGTTTACACCAGGAATCTACCTACACACATTTTTTCGGATTTTACCTTCAGTTTTCAAGGATCTTTTCCTAGCCCACCCGATTTCCATTTTTATTTTTATTTTTGAAATTTTAATACCCATTCTTTTCTTTTTTTCCTCTCATCAATATTTCTGCTCTTCTATCTCACTCCACCATGGACCAGCTCTCGTCGCAAGCCCTCATCTCCCCGTTCATCACCCAAAAGCTTATCTCTAACATCACTGACCTCCAACAGCAAATGGCGGACATCTCAGGATTAATTGGAGCCCTGACAGGCAACCTTTCATTATCCACTTTTCAACCCCATTTGTTGCGTCAAGCTGATGCGTTTCTGAATGGGGTAGTCAGGGAGGTTGCCCTGAGAAATCATAACAAGAGAAACATCTTCTTATGGTCCCCGCTCTCCCCTCTCTCTAAGGATGCTCTGGCCTCTGATATGATCAGCCAACTAGGAGACAACTTTAGCCACCTTAAAGAGATCTCCTCGGGTAAGGGTCAAGCATTTATTCTCTCCTCACATAAAAGACTATCTGACGATGAGCTTCGTCACCTCAAATTGCACTCGCCCACTTTAGCATCCGGGAAAGTCAAACTTAAGCGAGGTCATACGCTACTACAGAGGACCCTCGAGAAAGCCCAAACACATCAAAACGACACCACCCCCCCACCTCCAGCTCATCGCGCCTTTCCGGGATGGAGCAATCCAAAGAAAAGCCGCTCTGTTCACGGCGGTATCCTCGGTGATGCACCTTCCTCCAGACCACCCCTGCTGACTCCCTCCCGATTTGAAGGCCTCCCTCTCACTTTTAGCCCTTACTCCGCAACCAGCCCTCCCTCTCAGTCTCAAGCTCTACCACGTCGCCGAGGCCGACCACGCCGCGCCAAGCCTCCTAACAACGAAACCTCTCTCCCAAGTTCGTCCGCAAGGTCCACATCTCCACGACAAGCTATTCCTGGGACGGATGCCACCACCCGGAGACCGAACAAACGTAAGTCTGCCAAGGCCAATCGGGACTTCGACCCAGCCCCAACAACCTCAACTCCCGCTATTGAAACCATTATCGACCCCACCCAGGACTGCAGCGTCTCAGCTCCTGATCAGTCACTGTCCCCGCTCTCCCCATCATCGCAGCTTCAGAGTGCCCCCTCGAGCCCAGACTTCTCGCCCCCTGTTGCTTTCAAACCCTCCAACTACCTCACCCACCTGACAAACGAGGGACAAAAGAAATCCACATCGATGCTGACCACTCCATCCTTGTCAATGAGCGGTCAGTCACCCTCATCAGCCCTAGATCTCGTCCCGCCCGCCAGCGGAAAGCCCCCGCACGCTTCTTCTCCCCGATCTAACCATCCCTCTCTCAGAGCACTCTCCGCAATTCTCATCAATTGCAGATCACTTACGCCAAAAATCAATCATCTACGAGCTTTTCTATCCTCTAACGAGATAGACATCTGCTTTCTTGTTGAGACCTGGCTGTCCCCTTCCATCCACTGTGATGATCTCTTCCTCATTCACGGATACACGTTCCTTCGTAGCGACAGAACTGTCGGTCGCGGGGGTGGCCTAGCCGCCTATGTCCGATCCCTCTTTATGCCCAAACGCTTATCGATATCGAACTCTCAAGGATTGGAATTTTTCTCGTTTCAGCTACTAATCCATAACCAAAGCATATCTACCTGCGTTGTCTACAGACCCCCTAATCTCTCACTCATCGACGACACTCGCGGGGCCCAACTCCTTTCTACTTTCTTCTCTCTACACTCTGATCGGTACGTCGTTGTGGGTGATCTCAACCTCCCCTTGGCTAATTGGCATAACCTAGCTTCGGAAAGTCACCCACTGCTTCGACTCTTCGCGGACAACTTGCTACATCAATTCGTGCACTTTCCGACCCGAGGGCACAACCAGCTGGATTGTGTACTCTCCAACAACGAGGTGACCGATGTTCACTCTCGGGAGATCTTCCCTAATCTTGATCACTGCCAGGTATCCTTCCTCTTACCTCTCTTATCCTTCACCCCTCGAGAAGACACACATTCGTTCAGGCGATTCACCAACTGGGAAGAGTTCCGCCGACTCTGTGACGCTGTTAACTGGAGGGACCTCTTTCTCCCAAACAATCTCTCCTCGTGCTTTTCCGAAGTTCATAACATCCTATCCTCCCACTACAACTCCGCCACCTCTATTCAAAACGTACATTCGACGAATAAGTTGAACGCTCTGTTTAAGGCACGGGACAACCTAGCACGCAGCTCTCGTCTACGCACTTCGTCACTTGCCCGCGCCCTCGCTCTGAGACGCATTGATGGACACATTAATCAGGCTATCAACAAACAAGCGCTCCACATCGAAAGACGCATCCGCTCAGCTCCTAACCCCCGGGCAAAATTCGCCATCATCAAACACCAATTGTTGCAAAAGCCCAAAACCTCGTATATTAACTTCTCTCAGTCAGACGACCTCTGCTTCGCTAACGATTATCTGACTCACCTTCTCGACTCATTTTCCACTCCCACTCCGCCTGTTGAGATGTTAGACAACGGAGACTCCGAGAACCTACGCTGGTTCTACGTCTCTCCGGCTTCCGTCGCCCAAGCAGTTAAAGACATTAAATCTAAACACCAATTTGATCAATACGGTGTCTCGGTCAGCATGATTGCTCTGCTTGGCTGGAACGTCTTCTCTCTAATTGCAGATGTTATTAATCATTGTCTCGAAACCACCTATCTTCCCCCGGACTGGCTTTGCTCGACGATCTCTCCTATCCCCAAAAATGGCACTTCCTCGATCTCATCATTTAAAGATCTCCGCCCCATTACTATCGTACCTTCTTTCACCAAAATCTTCGACCGGATCTTATACAACCTAATCTACCCTTTCATTAAGTCTCATGTTAACTTCCACCTCCTTGATGATCAACATGGATTTCTGAACGGCCGCTCATCTTCCACCAACTTAGTTAGTGTTCTCGATCACTGCTACTCTTCTTTCTCTAAAGGGCTTCAGTGCACTCTCCTCTTCCTAGATATATCCAAGGCTTTTGACTCGCTGTCATTTTCAGCAATCGAATCTGCCTTAATGAGAAGCGGTATCTGCGGCAACGTTCTCAATCTTATCAGTTATTATCTTCGAAACCGATATGCGACAGTAAAAGTTGGCAGTAGTCACTCGAGGCCAACCCATGTCCGATCCGGTGTTCCCCAGGGCTCCGTACTTGGTCCCATTCTCTTCAACCTTACACTCGCACACATACAGGTTGAAGACAATCTTTTCAAGCTGTTCAAATATGCGGATGACATGGTTATCGTATTCAGCAACCCCACAACATCCAACCCTTCCTCACCCCTTATATCGGAGCTCATATCTTCGCTCCACTTGCAACTCAGCAGAATCGGTCTCAAACTAAATCCCACCAAAACTCGCTTAATGAGACTCTCGTCTGATCCATTCTGCTCTATCCCGGTTGCCAACTACCCCCTCGACATAGAAATAATAGATTCGGCCAAACATCTCGGCATCCATTTCTCTAAGTCCTTAGACTTCTCCCCACACCTTACACACACTACTTCCAAACTCTTCAAATGGGCCCGTCTGATCTGTTTTAAGACTAACAACCCCACTCTCCAACTCACATTATTCAAGGTCTACGTTCTGCCCCTCATTTCTTACGCCAGCGAATTCTACTGTCCTCTCACCCTCGCCTCCTCGTATACTATTGAACAAGTATCCTCCAGATTTCTTAAGCGAGTCTTCCCGAAATGCCAAAATTATAGGGAACGCCTACTTCTGGCTAACCTTCTTCCGCTTTGGTTCACACGTCACCTTCGAGTCATTTCTTTTATCCATAAGATCTCAACTTCCCTACCACTCTCCAACTTTGCCCACCCAAGTCACCACTACGCCACACGTTCTAGTAACTCTTCTATCCAAGCTAACCATACCCCCACCATATTTAAAAAAGTATATCTCTTCTCCAAAGCCACTAATGTTTTCAACGCTCTTCCCACAGATATAAAGCTCCTATCCCAGCACGAATTCAAAAAGGCAGCCCATCAGTACTTCTTCAACAAACTTCTTTGCGATACCACCGATTGGAAACGAAACTGGTTCCTTCTCAATCCATAACATTTACTTCTCCCCAGGCTATTCTCTTTAACTTCTCTAATCTTCCACTTTACCTCCTTGGTCTTCATCCCTTCTTCTTGACTCACTGATACCTCTTCTCAACCCATTCGCGACCCCATCATATCCACGTAGTGGATACCTTACTATGTTTTCCTCATCCAATTCTTTTCTTTCTTGTTTCAGCGGAGGACCGATAACCCAACAGGACATCGACTTTCCCTGGCCTTCCTTCAATCACAACTTCGTTCTACGGATGCCTGCGACCCGTGCAAGAAGCTCGTCTTCAATCCGACTGATTCCATCCATGTCCTGGCTATGCTCCATCAACTGAATCTCCACGACAATGGACTCCATCGACCGATGTCTGCCTACGATCCGCCATCTTTATTATCTTTATTTTCGAACTCACTTTTACCTAGAAGCTCTGACAATTCATGGACTTTCTCCAATTGATCTTGTCTAGTCAAATGGAATTTTGTTCTTATTTATTTTTCACCAGATTGAACTATCTTGACGTTTTTATAACATTTCCCTTCCCAAACCCCCCTGCCATCAAATACTTTGCTAGTCACAATTCCACTCACCTCCACATATCCTACCCTTGATTTGTTATCTCAATGGTCGGGCCAGTTGGCCTTTGATGCCAAATAAATGTATTATTATTATTATTATTATTATTATTATTATTATTATTATTATTATTATTATTATTATTATTATTTGCAGAAGAAGCATGTTCAGGCATTGAGCTTAAACTGGATGTGACGCAAGCAATTGATTGGGTTCCGTTTTTTCAAACTCTCTCTATGTTTACGAATTTCTATCATGTTTTGCTTTCCAATTTATACATAAAGATATGTTCATTATTAGATACTTGAGGAGCTAATGAGAAAGAAATAATTCTTCTATCTGATAAAGTTTCTATTTGTTTTTGCACATCGGAAGGGTACAATATATTATTATTATTATTATTATTATTATTATTATTATTATTATTATTATTATTATTATTATTATTATTATTATTATTATTATTATTATTATTTATTATTATTATTAATATTACTATTATTATTATTATTATTATTATTATTATTATCATCATCATCATCATCATTATAATCCCGAACTTCTTCCAATTTCAGACCTGAAATTATTTGCAATGTCGTAGATTTCTTACTTTGTATCAATATTTGATCTAGTAATGTGTTTTTAATAAAATGAATCGATCCGTTTGCATCTTACCAAAGCAATACCTTTGAAAGTCTCCAAAAGGAGACGAGATAAATCGATCTTTTCGCGTTATGATATGTTACACACTTAACACAATATACGCCAATTCACAGTCATCAAGTGTATTTTTTTGTGCGTTAGACTATCTTAGTTGCAAACTTCTGCATCATCACGGGACAAATCCGCGTATTCTTGCTTTAACGAAATAGACAGAAGTCACATATTAAATAGGAAATGGTAAAAATTTTGTAAACGAATACGAATTAATTGATTATGTAAAGAATCGAAAACGATAATAGCATATGTAAAAATAATGACTATTAATATAATGGGCAAAAATTATAAATCAGGAATAAGTACGATTCATGAAAGATAGAACTAGAAAAAACCAAAAATGAAGGACTAATTAATGTAGAATAAAACAGATAATTAAAATTTGAGAAATTAATTATCAACTGCTACAAAGTGAGCGATATGCTATTGTCGCTTACTTTTCAAAAAATGTTAAACTTTGTTTTGTTTTCTATTTTTTTCTTTAATATTGGCTTTCTGTTTAATTTTGTTAGGCTTAACTTATGTAAGATATTTTCCGCACATGGCTTAATTTACATATCACTAATATATTACAACGTCTTCTATAAGTCTTCTTTCAAATTTATGATATAATTTAATAAATTTGCACTGAAATTTTCTGGAGATGTGAAAAATTAGATCATAAAGATTTGATTTATGTACTAATTATAAATATAAATAAAAAAGGACTAATATTTTCGTCATTTTTAAGCAATTGATATTTTGCAGCCGACTTTTCTAGTCGAGAAAATTTATGCGAGACTGCTTGAGTTGAGATTCGCATATCCAATTTTGCTAACCGTATTTCTGCTTTGCGGTTTGATTCCTCGAAAGTCTGTTTACCGTTGTACTCTGGTAATGATCTCGGGATGTTGGAACGCGTTAGCACGTGTGACTGGCGGTAGTTTTGCTGTGTTGTTCGTTGACCCACGAAATACAATGCTATTGGTGTTTACCTACAGCTCGCAAAAATGATTTAAGAAATTTTCAATAACATTTGCCAATGATAAATTTTTATATATTTAAACTTCCTTTCATTCAAAATACAATTTAATTTTGATTTATTTAATATTTGATTAAACTTTCAAATGTTCACGAATTTGTCTAATGTCTAATTAAATATTTATTTAATTTCGTTTACTAACAAAAGCTACAAAATATGCTCCCATAAAAACTTTTCGTTTTAAATTGAATGTTCAACTTTTATTTTATTTTCAAACCTTATCTGAATTTATAGGAAAACATACATAAATGTTCACCAAATGTAAATGCTGCATGCATTATATTATTTAAGCTAAAAAATAACCAGTGCACATACTTTTATGCGTGCAGTTTTGAAAGATAATTACGTGCGTAACGCAGATAAACCCACGGTATGTTTTATACCAATGCGCATAAGATGATACCATTATCCAATTGAATAAAAGACTGCGATAAAGGCGTACGTTAATATTACTCCAAATTACATGTCATATGTGCATTTAACGTCGCAGTGAATTTGTTAGGAAGAAGAGTCGCATATATGATTTTAATTGTTGTTCGATCGTAGTTAGTCAGTTTGCAAACGTGCCATTTTTGTGGTCACGAATTGCTTCAAGTGCGGCAGTGTGGCTCATTGGTTAGAGTACCAGATTCTGATGCAGACGTAACCAGGTTCGAGACCTGCCCGAGGCAAATTCCGGACAGTACGTGATAAGATCCCAATAAGGACGAAACCGGTCTACTGGATGAAATGCCTTTTCAACACAATGTAATAATTAGTTTATATTGCCAAATGTACGTACATAAAGGGACAGGTGATTATATCAAGTTCCAACCTTGATTAAAACCAATTGTTATCACCGCCCGCGCAACCAATGATCGTTTAATGTTTAAATAAACTCTCTTATGTATATAATATGACCGGTTTTTATATCAATATCGCAACTGTGATTTAAAAATTAGCACATGACTAGTTGACGCATTATCGTCCTATAAATCGTTCGTGGTCTTGTTTTATTACAGCTGACATATAAGCATTTATGAAATTTTAATTACTATTCAAGCAACATGTTTGATGAAATTAAAACAGATGGCAGTACTAAAGTCATCATGAGCTATAATATTATTATATGTATAAATGCGGTTTGTGCTCAGTCATAACTCATCACTAGTAGTCGGCATTTCGTCTCAAACCAACATCATATTTGACGGGAAATTTGGAGAATTTTACTATTTCATTTCCTACACGCATGAACCATCATCTTGTGCAATTTGGAGCAAAGTTACTTCACATAAAATTAACTAAATGGAGCTTTAAATAAAGTCACTCGATATTATTCCTGTCGAACTGAAGTATCGTCATATTTGTAACAGGTCAAATTACGTCGCCGAAATTTAAAAAAATTCAAATGAAATAAGCAATTACATAGGCTGACACTGGACCAATGAAAATGCACGCATTCTAGCTCGACAGTTAGCCAATCGCGTGCTACATGCAACTATATAGGCGCAATGAATCTCCTACGTAAGACATTGACTGGGATTGCGTGCATCCGCCAGAAGTTCACAAACCAACGAGTTGAGCTCATGTAACAGGGCCCTTAATGGACTTCTTGACGTCCACATCTGTTCTGGTCATTTCATAATTCGTTGAATTTTTCCGTGGCCTATGCAGGGTTACCCAGAAAAACTGCCTATCTAAGGGCTTTACATAACGTGGCGCAGCACTTCAGCTCTTATTCACTATAGACGTAATATGGGATATTTATACATGTCTGCAATATTGTTGTTTTCAACCAAACAAAGCAATAAATTTAGTTTGTAATATTGTTGGTTAATTTTCACATTTTTAGCTTTATTCTTTTAAAGTACTAAAAGTAAAATCGTTTAACCTGTGCAATTTTTCAGGCCATCAAACAGACGACGCCACACATGTCGGCATTTTCTACTGATGGAGAAAAGCTAATGTTCGCATAAAAGTTATACATTAGTTTTATGAATAATCGTGCCACGCAGATAGTTTCAATCAATCAAACGCTCGTAAATTAGTTTAAAGCACCGGCGAAAATCTTAAATGAATGTTACTCCATGTAATGCGCTTTGTTATAATTGTTTTGTCGGCACGCAGAACAGACAAACCGTGAAACAGTTATAATTGCCGAGTTGTACTAATCTGAGCTTAAAGTGCACATATCAATGGAAATTGCTTTTCGTGTTTGGCGTTTTAAAAGTCTAAACAAATGAATGTCATTGTCAAATGGATTAGCGTAAAATGTATCATTTGGTTTGGCGTCAGATGATGTCGGCGAGTTTTGCTATTATTTATTTTAGATAATTTGCTACAAACACGAATCGGTGTAAACTAATTATTTAATGATATATATTATCATAGATAGTATAACGGATGTTTAGACACATACAAAGTTGGTGGCACAATTAGTCGACGTTTAGAGAAGTTGAAATCAAGCTTACCTATTTTTTACAATTATTTTTTGTTTATAGGACTGTTTCACAGTACGCGAAATCGATTACTGCAAAATAAAGACACTTCGAGCGGGTGCAGACGTACCGATATATTCATACAACTTCGCATATAAAATAACTTAAGACTTATGATTGTTTGATTACAGTATTTGTTTTGTAAAAACTTTCAAATGACTGGTTTAAAAAAAATCATTTCATTAACAGAACAAATTTGTCAAAATCAGTTGTCTGTGGTACTCAATAGAAATATCTCGTCGTTGAGGAAAGAAGACACAAAATGTCATCAGATGATCTGGACTTTGTTATACCCAACGAGGTGTTTGCACTCACTGTCTTCAATTTTAGTCAGATTATTTCGGCTTCCGGTTTCGGAGGCTTTTACAAAGGAAAGCACGCCGAAAAATAATGTAAACACTCATTATGTCAAGTGGTAAATTTAGTTTAAATTGTTTCATTTATACTTAGTGCTAAGTCTCTTAAGCATAACTGCCTTTTTATAAGGGAATGTGTGTGTCATTTATTTGTGTGTGTGCGTGTGCCTGCATGTATACACTCATCTAAACGAAATTAAATCGACTATAAAACACCTAACGATGAGTTATTTGGAGGAAAATTGAAGACAGACCTTGTTGGGTACAAAAAGGGCAAGGTAACTTATCTATTCCCTGTTGCGAAACATGATTCATTTAATGACGTCATATTGCCTAAAGGAAGTAAAGTATGAATAAAACAAGTATTGGTATTGTGGTTTGCGGTAGTCATAGTGTAATGTGATAGATTTAAGCTGATTCTATCGTTTTCTCAAAAATTAAGTCCTAAAGTCCATGGGACAAATGACGAGTAAATTGTGCATACTCCTAAAGGAATCTGTTAATTTCACGCAGCTTTAGGGCTATTGTCAACTTGTTTTGTGAATGGTGACCTCACCGCCTTATCAGTGTTGACATCGTCGATACGTAGAGTTGAAATGCCTTTGATTATGACAATGTGTACTTACTCACCAATCAGGTAAAACGGCCCGTTGAACCAAATTCTAAACCCAACTCTAGTTAACGCAAAAAGAGACACGTGTAAAAAAATTCAGCTACTTTACAGACATACTTTCACTAATTATTTGACTAAATGTATTATTGCACCAAGTGCATTTCCTTAACTTGACGAGAATACCAGAATAAACGCACTTCAAATTTGATTGCTTTATTGGAAAGCCTGTCTAATTATAGGCATGAAACGTTGTATGCAAAATTTCTGAATGTAGTTCTCAAAAACAATGTCCGGTTGCAAAATGCACGCTGTTCTCCACCTGTTGACCAAATAGAATGTCGAAATTCAAAGTCATGTTGTGATGGCTTCTTAGCGGAGTCACATATGTAAAAAGTCTTCAAAATGTAGTAAACATAATATAGCGTAATAGAAGAATAATTATTATACAAAAAATGGCTTTGGCCTATTGACGCAAATGCAAAAAAATTAATTTCAATAATAAAGAATATTCAAATTCAAACGATAGTTGTACTAGCATATTAATTTTTCACTCATCAGGTAGGAATGGTGACTGCGTTACGTTGACTGCTTGGAACAATAAAGTTGGTTATTCATTTAAACATTTATTGATTGCGCGGATGGCGGTAACAATTTTCTAAATCAAGTTTGCGAGCTTGATGTAAACACCAATCCCATTGTATTTAACCAGTCGTCGAACAACATAACAAAACTAACGCCAGCCGCAACGCACTGACGCGTTTCGACCTTCCATGATCATCATCAGAGTACGACGGCAAACTGACTATCGAGGATCAAACCGCATTGCATATACATATGGAAAGCAAATTAAGATATGCGGCTCTCACCTCTAGTAGTCTCGCATACATTGCACTTGACTGGAAATGTCGGCTGCACAATTTCTATGCTGTCACGAACATTAGCTGTTTCGAGCTTTCGCCACACACACACACACACACACACACATACACATATATATGATATATATAGATATATATATATATATATATTTAACAATAATTGATTGTGCTGTCGGTGGTTACAATTAATTAAATCAAGTTTGCGAGCAAGAAGTAAACACCAATCCCATTGTATATACCCAGTCGTCGAATAACAAAACAAAGTACCGCCAGTCGCGCGCACTGACGTGTGTCGACTTGCCATCAGAGTACGACGGCAAACTGACTAGCGAGGATCAAACTGCATTGAATATATATGTAAATCAAATTCAGATATACGGCTCTGACCTCTAGCAGTTTTTGCATACATTGAATGGTAAGTTTAGGAAAACCTGCTAGACTGTATCCCCTTTGGTGTGAATATGATGTGGTCTGATGTTGACATCAATGAACCACTTTGGTTAGTTTTTCATTAGCAAACTTTTCGCCAGGTAGCCCAGCTCTTCCGCGATTTTGAGTTCAAAACATATCTTCCTGAGCCTATTTGATGGGTTATATATATGATAAATACTGTTTGTTGCAGAGAACTAATATACATGCAAGTATGTATTAGGTGTTGCGAACCTAGTAACAAATTAGTTCAGTTGTGACCAGAAGGATAAACCAAAGGCAGCATGAACGGAAAGTATAATTTCATGCACATTCGTTTCGTGCTTACTGGCGACTCATCAGTAGGAGCCGATATTACGCCCTTTAACCACTATATATTTGGTAGAAGAATGTGGAATAATAGGACGGTACAATCTCCTAGACGAATGTGTAAACCTGTCAATAGTGAAGCTAACATCATATAAAGTCTACGACAATGCGACTTCAACACTAACTCACACTATATAATATATATACCGAGTCTGTAAAGGATACTAACACTATGGCTATTGTGTTAGTAACCGATACCAACATTATTGTACCGAAAAGGTACATGGTACTAACACTATGGTTGCCGAGTCGGAACATGGTACCAAACATGATGGATATTAATTTATGCTATAGTTCACCGAAATTGAGAATTACAACAATTTCTGAACACCTGTTACTCCAGTAAATCCATACACTCTGGCCTTGATCGATATCAGTTATCACACTTCGCGGTAAGCATGACATCATTCAATTCAATATATAACAGTTAAGTACTGTTTGTTGCGGAGAGCTAATATATATGCAAGTATGTATTAGGTGTTGCGAACCTAGTAACAAATTAGTTCAGTTTTGTCCAGAAGGATAAACCAAAGGCAGCATGAACGGAAAGGTTATATATATATATATATATATATATATATATATATATATATATATATATATATATATATATATATATATTGCAGTAGACTTTTTTAAGAAGTAAAAACACATTTAATATCAAAGTGTACAATTGGCATTTATTTCGAGATTACTAGCCAACACATTATTGACTTTCATTTAAATAAATCTTAGGTTTTCATCTGATTATGCGGGTGGCAACTAGTCCGTCTGGGTTTTGCTTCTATTTATTGTCTGGCCTGACTAGTAAGTGTGAATGTGTATGTGTCTTTTGTGTGTGGACGTTTCTGAGTCATCATTCTCGTTTTATTACAGTGATATCTGTTCACTGGTCATTCCTGTATTAGTGGATTGGAAACTGTTAAGTGTACAAGAATAATCAGCAACCATTTATGGTCATATATTTGTATACATCGTGGGATTTAATGCCAGTAATTTATTTTGTACAACTACATAATGATAAATATATCAATCTTTGCGAGAGTACGAAACACTGAAAATTTTGTAAAGTGTGATAATTGTCATTCTTTGCGCCATGAAACCGCATGCGACGTGCCTATTTTAGGTTTAACCCCTGTGTGTGTATATAGTCTATACTTTTCGACAACACTCGTCAATACAAGTGTCGAATAGAAAGCCACACTCGACTTAATAAAGTTAAGAATTTTAAATAAGAAAAAGTACAAAG